>JANZLQ010000095.1:1870850-1900482 GCA_026212715.1 Elanus axillaris | reverse complement strand
CCCCACGGTTGGGGGTTTCTGTGCCAGGCTCTTCTTTCAATTATGTCTATATGCTGGCACACAAAAAGCTGTACTCTGTGCAGCAGAAATCTCTCTCCAGGCTCCAAGAGAGCAGGAAAACAGCCTTCCTCACGCCCACGCCACTTGCTGCAGGCAAGAGCCCTGTGCCACCCACGCTCCAGCGCTGCCTGGGACGGGACAGGACGATGCCAGTGACCTACATCGGGGCTTCCTTCATCATGTGCCACGCCCCGGCACGCTGCACCCCAGACCTCACAGCCCTCGTGTGCACCCCGGCTGAGGTGTGTGTGTATGTGTGTGTGTGTGTGTCACTTAGTCCCCAGCCCCAGCAGGATCAGTGCCCCGCTGCCTCCGGCAGGTACCAGCCCAGCCGGGTGTCGAGGCCAGACCAGTTCTCCCGCTCCCCGGATGCGCGAGGCAGCATGCTCTGGCACGAGGCCGCCCGTCTCCATCCCGTGCGATGCTGCGAGGCCACGTCACCCCCCCCATGGCCTCGCGCCATGTCCAACACGTAGCTCAGGACCGGGCGGACATCAGCCCCCAGGGACACGGGATGGCTGCAGGAGCGGGGCGGTGCAGGAGCAGCATCGCCATCAGCCTGACACAGCGTGCAGCTGGGGGAAAAAAAAAAAAAACCATGGATGAGCCCCAGCAAGGAGGTTGGGTCAGGCTCAGACATCGTAGCTGTACAAATGCAGTTTGAGCTTCATTATTACGGCATTTCAAAAGCAAATGCACCCCAAGAGTTGATCTGCTGGCTGTTGCTTCCATGCACATGTATTTAAAAATTCTCTTTCTGTTGCATGTTACTTCAGCAGCACAAATGTCAGACACTGAGGAAAAAATTTCACTGCACCTGACTGTAAACCCACACAAATCCAGCTCTGGGGATCTTTTACCCTCCTCTGCTGTCCTACACTAGACGCTCTGTTGCTCTTTCCTAAGTGTGTAAGAGAAGGTGGGTGGCTCAATTGCGTTTTGGGAATTAATTGGTGATACTTGCCATTTCACCAAGCTCAAACTTGATCTGAACCCCCCCCAAACCCCTGGTTTCTCCCGCTGTCTCCCCCAGCCCCTGCCCCACACTACAACCTGCCTCGACAGGACCCATGGGGGGGTCCCAGGGCCACATGGCCCAGCACCCAAACGCTCTTTTTTCCCCCCCCCAAACCAGCCAGCTCTGAGGAGGGGGTGGGGGTCACCCTGCATGGCCACATGCCAAGCCCTCCCAAAAAAGGCATCCCAAGGTGGGGAGCAAAGCTGGACCAGAGCCCAGCAGTATCCACCTGCTGGGAAAGCACGGGAAAGGTGGGAAGGGCAGGGTGTATGACATGTCCTGGAAGAATGTTAATTCCAAAAACCGGCCAAAAGGAGGAGTAAGCAGCAGCCGCATGTGGCAATGAGACGTCTTTGGACTCGGGAGCGGAGCCTGGAGAGCTGGACTTGAGACCCTACTCTTCATTCCGACTGCTGCACCCCCTCATGTAAAACGGGTCCTGGTTTGGGGCTTAATTGCACTGCAGCCTCAAAAACAAAACCCATCAAGACAAGAGTGACAAGTTAAAGCAAAACCCAATCATTTTTGGCAAAGCTGGCCAGCCGGCTCCCCAGGCAATGGCTGTGCTTCACACAGGGGACCGCAGACCCCAGGGGACAGCCCTGGGGAGGGACACTGGCATTTTGACAACTGGGATGGTGGCCCCACACCCAGCACGCTAAGCTAAGCCAAAACGAGGGATGGGTCAGGATTGCCTGGGGACAAAGGATGTGGAAGGTAGCAAAAAAAGAAAGAAAAAGTCTCCCCCAAACAGAACCAAGACTTTACCAAGGGTCTTTAGTAAATCTAAAAATTTTTTTTTTTTAATAATAAAGAACACCCAGCTTCTGCCACTGCTCCAGGGCTGAGGTGTCCTGCAGCTCTCAACCCTGCCGCAGCGCTCATCCAAATAACCCCATCCTGATGCTTAGCTCAGAAGAACTGTGAGCAGATCTCGTCAGATCTCCTTTCCCCTCCCCTTTCAGCCCATCAGTTTGACGTGAACAGGTCCTACCTGAGACAAGATTTAAACACGACAAGCAAGTACGCTTGAGGGTCTTGGTAGGGGCCACCCCACCTGGGGGCTGCAGAAGACCTGTCCTGCTGTCACTCAACGCTACGGGGACGGCCAGGTTCTTTTGGGGACCCTTGACAGATTAGGAGGGGTCAGGAGCAAGGGGTACTGGTCCCACCTGCACCAGGCCATCCCCATCCCAACCCCATTCCCATGGAAGAAACACCGAGCAGCGCAGCAGCAAGTCCAACCTTTGCAGCTCACCAGCTCCAGGAGGCCAAGGAAAATGAGTGACAAAAAGCTGGGAGCATAGAAAAAACAGAAATATTTTAGCAAGGGGCTATTTTAGCAAGAGTCAGGTCTCCAAGACACCAACTGGCCCCTCTCCCTCTAATGCAACACAGGATTAAGAGTCAAATTAGAAAATACAGAGAAAAAAAACCCAACAACCTGGCTGCTTAATTTATGGGGGGAAGAAAAAGGAATAAATACCCATTCTGGAGTGGTATTGGGTTCACTTGATATAAAAGAGAGGGGCGTCATGGAGATGTGGCACATCGGGGCGGGATGGCTGTGCTGCCCCATCATGCTGCCTTCATGGGTTTCCCCCAGCAGCTGTGAATGCAGATGGTCTCATTTCTCCTTTTTTTCATTCTACTAGGGTAGAGTCTGTATTTCCCCTGAATTTTACAATTTCTGTTCTTTCATGAGAGTATTTATAACAAAAGAGCAAAGTACACAATCATAACCGCTCAAGCCTTCGCATGCCCCTATGTATAGCACTTAAAAATTAAAACATTTTACCAAAAATCTATACACTAAATGCCGTCAGAGGCAGGCAGTTGCATGGTGCCCAGTTAGCTGATGATCTGAAGTCTTCTACCTAAAACTGAGAAAGCACCAGAAAAAGAAACTGGCATGGTGTTTTTAATTCTATGCCTCTGATCACCAATGTGGTCATGGCCACCTACAAGCAAGACTTTTGTTCTTTGGGTGTGTAAGCAAGCGTGAAATAGATGCTAGCATAAATCTTGCCCTGGTGCTGCAAGGATGTCAAAATTGCATGGAAGAAGTTGGAAAATACACTTAACTTGGCCATGGGGCTGAGACAGAGCCACGGCCGCAGCCGGGGCACCCTCGACATCGGCTTGACAAATGCCGGAAGGTTTGTAGGAGAGAAGTGACGGAACGAGCCTGAGGAATGTGCCAGGAGCTCTTTATTAGAAAATACAGAGTTAAGCACCACTACGGACACCGTGTGACAGGTGGGAATGATGGGAGGTGGGCACGCTCCAGCTCAGGGCAGAGTGCTGGCCAGACCCCACAGCTGGATCACCAACCAGTCCCTGCTGCAGGTTTTACTTATTATTTACTAATACAGAAAAGAAGCCAGACACGAACAGCACCTCTGCAGCCACACAGGTGATTTTTTGGGGGCGGGGCAGGGAGCTCTAACAAAATAAAACTGCAGATTACTACAGGGACAACAGATTGATAGGAGAACAATATTTGGGCAGTAACATGAAGTTATTTACCCAGCCCACGTACCGGCCTGCAAGCTTATGAGCACAGCTGGAGTTCTCTCAACAGTTACAGTCTTGCATACCCAAACTAAGTTAATTAACTGTTTCTAACAAGACGTGTTATAAAATGATAGACACAAACACAGTAAAAAAAAAATTAGGGTGGATCTACATTGTTGTTTTTTAAATTGTCACTAGAAAAATACTCTAATTATAAAAATAATCTGCCTGTAAGCACAGAATAAGCAGTACAATTTTCTGTCAGTCTTATATGTCAACTTTTGAACTGTTTGTTAAAGAAGCTTGTTAAACAAATATGTAACTTCTTAATATATATCAATAGAGTGTATATAATTTAATGTAGAAATGACAAATATGACGTAAGACAGTAAATTACAAGTGGTTAATAAATTCTGTAAAGATCATTACAGAAATGCACAGTTATGGCAGATCGCAACTTCAACCTCTGAACCACTGGCTACAGAGAAAGATATTTGTAGCCAGCTGAAGTCAGAATTATTTTCGATCCCTTCAGATTTTTCCCTTAGTATGCAATGTATGTATAAATATACTATTAAAGTTTTTATATATATACACATATACACACACAGACAGAGAAAGACTTTTTTATTATGTATATATATAAAATCACTTACTTGATGGAAAGGCCCTCCAATTGTATCTGCATAACCACAATCTGGATATAATTTGGCATTTTTCCCCTTCAAAAATGAATTTAAAAAAGAGCCAAATTCTGACTCCCTGCACAAAATACAGCTGGGACTTCAAGTGATGGAACCATGCCTCCAGCTCAGCACACAGCCAGGGCTGTACTAGCTTGCAACCTTCGATTATTTTGACAGGGTTTTTTTTTCACTAACACAGATTCTTAATTACAGAAGAAAATGCAGAGAAGCAGAATCAAAGCTGAAAATTCTGCTTTTTCAAGTCCTTTTATAAAACAGGAAAATACATCTGCAGATCTCTGATTCTTGATGCTTTAGGTTTTACACTTCAAAACCCCTGTCAAGAGACGCTAGTGTAAGGAAGGCTGCAGGCATGGCTCCCTGGAGTTCACCAGCAGTTGCTACAACAATTTTTCAAGGTAGCTTTCGCTAGATAATGCACTTCTAACTGTGTCTGTGCTTAAACACATGCCACCAACACAGTACACCTCCCCACATATATAATTTTTAAAAAATGTAAAACAAATGATGTTTAATCAGGTTTCTACACCTTTGCCTCTGCTCTGTCAGAAAAGCTCAGGCAACTTTGGTCTCATTTCCGTAACTTGAAAAGTGAAACAGGGACCCACTCCTGCAGAGGACAAGACCCCTGGCTCGCCCTGCCCGTCCCACCGCAGGGACCCTGGTGCAGCACTCGCGGGCTTGACAAAGACCCCATTCCCTTGGACAAGAAAGAAGTAAATTCAATTTGAAACCTTGCTTCCTAATAAAGATAGGGAACAGAAGAAATGCTTTAGAAAGCTTAAGAAATCATTTATATGCTTGGTAAAAGAACAGCTGCTCTTACACACTTAACAGGTGGTACCTTACAGAGTATTTGCCTATACGCCTGCCGGCGGCTGGCTTTGCACAGGAGGGCTGCAGAGGAGCTGCCGCTCTCCTATAACAAAATGCAGGTCTTCTTGTCCTTGAAAGGGTTCTCAGAAGCGGGTATGCCCATTAGCAACGGATCTTTCTTGGCATGTTCTTCACAGTAGAGCATTAGGTCTGCTGATGCTTTTGACACCTGCAGAAGACGGGAAAAAAAACAAACCCACCATAAAATGGTATTTCCCCATAACAAGTAACATGATCAAACATGCCAGGAGCTGCCAACGGGTAAGAAGTCCCTGTGTGGGACTGGAGAAGTGCTCGGAGATCAACATGCTCTCTGGGGCCCTGTCTCCTGCGAAAGACATGCTCCCACAGGCTCCCTCCGGCTGCATCTGCAGGGAGGACGAAAGGACGGACGCCGGTGCTCTTTGGGGTTAGTTCGCGATACGAGGCAAAAGTACCACTCGGCTCCTACACGGCTTCTGCAGAAGGCTAAAAATAAAGAGGAGAAGGTTCAGAATAATACTGTAGGTTTGTAACAAGGAACTCCTCATCTATAACGTTGGGGACAGTAAACAGAAGTGTCCTCAGCTCACCAGCTGTTTCAGGAACGCTGTGCAGGGTCCCTCCTTGCACAGTCCCCCGTGCTCTGCGAATCTGTACCTTTGTTCTGCTGGCCTTCAAAAGGGGCTGGGCAGTAATTCAAGGAGCACAGCAAAACCTGAGAAGGCAACATCCTTCCAAGAAGGCTACATCTCGTGTAGCCAATATCCTATACCTGCTAGCTGGAAAAAAAATTTAGTTTCTTTTCTGCCTTAAGTTAAAGGAATCCAGTGTTCGTCACCTTTTTTTTTTTTTTTTTTATAAGGTCCCTACACATTCACCTTCCTCCCAGAGGTAGCATTCAGGAATGAAAATGGAACAAAATCACACAATATGCATGAAACTGGAAACTCATACCTGCCTTCTGCTTCACACATTTGATTTGCACTTTTTATTTTGCTTTGGTTCTCTTACAAGTCCATAAAGCACTGAGCTACCTGAGGATAGTGCTGGTAAGTGGCCACAAGAATTATATTTAGTCAGGTTTGTTGGACTGAAATGTGTATGTCATGTTCTGAGATGGGGACAAAAAAAATGAACCATGGGCACACACACACTCCCTTATCTTATCACCCCACAGCTGGAAGGGGAAAAAAAACAGGAGAAAAAAGAGGGGTGAAGAAGGACATGCTCTCACCTTTATTCTTTCTATTGAGGCTTCTATTCTTAACTGCTGGACAGTCCTTCGGGCCTGGGCTATGTTGTTGGTCGTGCTAGCTGTTTTGCCAGACATTTTCAGTGAAGCGGTGTTCTGTTTTGAAAGACAGCAGGTTAGTTTTCCAGAAGGTGGCACAGCACGTTAAACTACTTTTACACACACACGGGAAGGGACAGTTACCCCAGGGAAGGGACAGTTACCCCAGGCGGTGCCAGGAGGGAGGAGAGCTGCCGCCCGCCTGCCCGAGCACTGGGGATGAAGTAGCCGGGCTGCATTTTGGGTCTACAGCAGCCCAGCAGCAGCTTTACGACACGTCAGAAGAAAAGGAAAAACAAGAAGGCAAAGTTCAGAGACACGCTCCCGGCTGCTGTCTGTTCCCATGTGGCCATATGGCGGGGGGGGCGGGGGGCAGGGTGGAAAAAAACTGGAGCAGCTCCGGGGCTTTCCTTCTCCAGGTAAGAATGCAAAGCATCAGTCCTGACATGGGACTGGCATTCGGATGGTGTCCAGCGAGAAGGGAGGATGCTCTCCGCTGGGCTCAGCCAGCTGGTCCGGCAGCAATTCGAGCACAGCTTTTGCAGCTCGATCCCTCACTTGCAGCTACTCACAGGATGCCAAGAAGTGGCACAAAGGCAGCACATGCTGCTGGCTTACAGAGGAGCCCAGCCTGTGCCAGGATGCCACGTGCTTCCCTGTAAGTTGCACCAAGGAAAAAGACATGCTCCCAAAAAACAAGGAGTGAACCAGGATCATATGTGTGCATTTGCACCGCTCGGGATTTGGAGGTCTATAACCCCCTGATGGTCCCCAAAAAGCTCAGCTTCTTCAGCTGTACATAACTCATACGGCATACTCTAGCCTGCCTGGCTTATGGGACCACCATGAGCTGTCCCTTTGCCTGTGCCACCCCGACGGCCACCTTGACCCATCTCCCTGCAGCACCTATCCTGCTGCGAGCCCCTGGCATCCCCAGCCGTTTCTCATCCCGTGCAGCCATCCAACAGCTGCTGCTGGAAGGAAACTTCCCAAGCACAGAGCAGCAGGAGCAGGGAAGGGCTGAGGACTGTGCAGAATCATGTTCAAAAGAATATCCCTACAGGCATCACAGCAAAGAACTTACTGCTAAATTATTCAGGTACCCAGGAGTTCAAAGAGCAGCTGGTTTAGGACAGCCCTAGCCTGTGAAACTGTCCATTCTGTGCCAATCCTTGCACGCAGCCCCTAGCAGGACTGTGCACAAACCCCACCGTTTGTTTTCCACAGATCCACGAGAATAATTGGCTCCATGGTGCTGTGCTTAAATCATTTATTTCATTACAGGGACTCTAGTCCAATGCAGCTCCATGTGACCTTTCCAAGCGCTGCATACAGCGTTTCCTTGTAGGCTTCAGGTTTCTCACGCCTCGGCCTGGGTAGCAGGGCTGTTTTTCCAGCCAGTGTTCATGCCTGCCCAGCTAGCTGGGAACAGCATCATTTTGCACCAAGTCCCCATTTCGGCACATGCCCTCATTTCTAGGCTGTTCAGCAGGGCCCAGATTTTCAACATTTTTCCTCTCCCTCTGCAGAAACCAGCCCTGGGTTTGACGTTCAGCCCCGATGCGTGTCAGGCCATACAGCCTGTGCCGGCAGACAGCACCCACAGCAGATGGGGGATGCCCACAAAATGCTGCCACACACCCCTCCAGCTCTCCTCCAACAGTAGCGCAGGCACCCATGGGTGCTTTCTGCTGTCCAGGAACCACACAGAGCCAGCAGCAAACAGCTCCCACCATGGCATCCTCAGCGTTTTCTGTTAGGAGCGATGCACCGACCTGTGCTCCTGTGGCACCGAGCGTGCTCGGCTTTCTCTGCAGCCTGACGATCTACCAGTGAGAAGTACTGCAAGTAGCATGCTAACTGGTATTTCATGCTTTACAGCTCAGGGCTGACTTCTGCTGCTCTTCCAGCATCCCAGCAGTGAATCACAAACAAAGCAGCCTGCTGGTTTTCCCAGCTACATCCACACCAGAAATGGCAAAGCCCAGTGAGAGCAGGATCAGGCTGCAGACGGCAAGTGGCATTGCAGAGCAGAGCAAATGCCGGCAGCGCTTGGCAGCTGAGCTGCAGGGAGAGCAGCACAGGGATGCTGCCATAGCTGGGGAACAGCTGGCAGTGGGAGTGGGGGGACTTTCCTTGCAACAGCTTTGGGCAGAGTAATTGCCAAGCAGCAGGTAATGCTCCTGCTCATGCGCGGCTAGGAGGGATGTTCATAATTGATATTAGGTAGCACTAAAAACTTGTTTCCTGAAGCCAATATTAAGAACGTACTCATGAACCTCTCCAATCTGCATGGCCATATAACAGCCCCCTAATATTTAGCTCACTGCCCTACATTCCCAGTAACTCTTTGCATCCGGGAGGAGGAGACAAGCACGAAAACCAGAACTAGTGTAAATGCTTCATATGCTCCAAATGACCGATTTCAGGGCAAATCACAGAAAGTCTTTTGTAATTTGAGAACCTTTAAACGTGTGCCAGTTTAGAGATCACAGCTCCGAGCAAGCGCCCTGCAGCAGGCGAGGCAGCCGCCATTTCAGGGACACGCTGCATCTGAAGCATGTACCTTCCACTCCTCTATGTATTTCCACCCAGGGTTTCTGTACACAGCTACCACGAGTAAAGCTGCAGCAAAGTTGAGGAAATTTGAGCAGAGCAGATGCCTGTGACACGGAGGCTGGGGAAGCCGGGCTGGCAGCACACAGTGCCGGCTGACTCACCCCAGCTGTGCAGAAGGACAGCTTATAAACCGTGGTTGCTTTACCTCCACAACGGCCGGGTCAGTAACCCAAGCCTTGGGCTGTGGCAGTCAGCTACTGCTCCAGCTCCCCACAAGCCCCTCATCGCCCCCAAATTTCCCCAAAATTCCTGCTGTGCTCCAGAGAGATCACCTATGGACCGAGTTGCACATGATTCACTGCTTACCACCCATGGAAGGCAATTATTGCAAAATTTAAAAAAGCCAACAGCATTTTCCCTCTGTGGAGCAGTGTTCCCTCTATGGCACTGTCTTAACCAGACATGGGCACTCATCCTCGCTCAGCACCTACTGTCCTGCCACTCCACAGTGCTGCATTCAGAGCAGCACGAAGGAAACGAGCCAGGACTGCCTGCACGAAAGCAGCTCATCCTCCAGCCCTGCAAGCCTCTTCGAGCCCCCATTTAATCCATGCACGACAAGGCAGGAGGTGACAAATCCGAACCATGAGTCAGCACAGGACAGCTGAGATGCAGCTGTGACCGGGCAGCACTGAGAGCACCAGGCGTAAGACCCTTGCTCCCAGGAACAGGCACTGGTTTTGCCAGACCAGGGCTGCCACCTCCCAGCGCTGTCAGCTACTTCCTCGGCACAGCCGCGGGTACGGAGTTTTGGGAGCGCTGTTTGCTCTAGGGAGGTGTGAAGTCTTTGCGTGCTTTGGCTGTGAGGAGGAGAGAGTTAAGGAGCACAGGAGTCTGAAATACCCTCTGCATCAACGTCACGACACAAACTCTCAGTTACTAACCCAGATCCACCATATTAGTCCAGTTATTGCGAATCACGGAGCCATAACATCCCACAGCAAGTACACAGTGTATGTGTCCTGAATTACTAGTATTTGTAGCACCCAAATATTAAAATGTATTTTGGTGGCACACTTAGTGATTCAATCTCCAAATTACTCAAGAGAAGGAGGAATGCTGACTGACACAGCATAAACAACTTTGTCTGGAAACAGTCATAAATCTGTTTGTAAAGGTTTAATATTCAGACATTCTGCTTTATTTCTGGGAAAGGGCTTCTTGGAGCGTGCTTCTCATTGGAAGTGATGACGGGAGGTGTATGTTGAATGCACGTCACATTATTTGTAAAATACAAAGTGAAAACTCTCTGGAATTCAAGGCAAAGGCTGTGATGCATTAACCACCTCCAAGGTAAGCCCTGCAGTGCTGTGACTCAGACAAGAAAGCCTCTTCCATTTCAAGCCAGCGACAGCCAACTCAACGAGCTGGGTAGGTCTGCACCACACCGGGCAACGCAGGAACGCACTGCATGCTTCACCACAAACACAAAAGCAGAATTTTATAAAATTAGGAGAATTACCTCACATCCCAAGGGGCAGGCCATGCTTTAGCTGATGTGAATCGGCAAGGTCAGGACAACAGCCAGGGCTTGGTGCCACAGAGCGGGGGACACGATGGCCACGGGAGAGCCCCCATCTCCCCCAGTGCTGCTGCAGGGACAGGGGACACGATGGCCACAGAACAGCCCCCATCTCCCCCAGTGCTACTGCAGGGACCCTGACCTCTACCAGCCACTCACTGGAGGCAGCGAGAAGGACCAAGCTGGAGCTTCCATGACTCTCGACAGCAGCCACCCCAGCCAGAATGTGTAGGTTCCTCTGGTAAACCTGCCCCATGATTTTGTGATGCTGTTGCCAAGCGAACAGAGATAGAAGACCTGCATGTCTTGGCAAACGAGGACTGCCCGAAGAGCTGCAGCCTCAGATCTGATGGATAATGCAAGCAGACTGCACTCCTGCAGCACTGTGTGCTCATTTAAAACAGCATTTGGAAACGTAACAAGAGTTACTAGACTTTTGGGGCATTTAAACCCATAATTTGAGGAATTTAACTACTGAAAAGCTAACTGTTTAGCTAGAGTTCCTAGAAAGGAAGTTTAAAAAGACACAGAGTTTGTGGGTTTTGTTCAACGCTTCCTGCCTTCGCTGGCGTGACATGAGAAGTGGGGAGGGGGATGGCTGCTCTGCTGCCACAGCCCCCTTCCAACACACAAAAATAGCACCGGGGCCCTGTTCTGCTCAAAGCCATTAATACATTCAAGCCAAAGTTTTGAGACTCCTTCCCACTGAAAGCCATTGATTGCAATGGGAAACTACCGGACCCAGGGCTTTGCCAGACCTGGGTTTTGTCACCTAATCCTGGTGCTGCTCACTGAGGTCAAATGGCCACAGAGTGCAACGGGGGCTTCTGCTCAACATGTAAATGAGGCTTAACTAATTTGTAAATGGTAATGGGATCATCCTTGCAGGCGATGGTCCCCTGGCACCCCAACGTGGGGTTTCGGACCATGCTCCCAGGCAGGCAACACCATGCCTAGGTGCCCAAAGCAAGGCATGGCTCACCCAAAACATCAGTGACCCTTCCTTGGGCCCAAGGAGAGGTGCTGATGTTGTGTCTGGAGGATGTTCTTGCTATGGGATTGTAATTTCTATAGGAAGTTCTCCTGTACCAGCAGCAGTTGAGGAAAATAACCCTGCTCCGGACAGAGAACGGGTCCACAGGCACCAAGTGGGAGAAGTGCAAGTACAAAACAGCTTCTTGGCTACATGTAACTGAAATGGTAGAAGACAAATTTCTCATGTTTGGGTAGTACTCTTAAGAAAAGATAACAGTTATGAGGCTATTGGCTACTTTGGGAAATTTACTCTGCAAGGAATACAGTGAGAAATCAGAACACCCTACCTTTTGGGGGTTTTGATCAGAATAAACCCACAGGATGGGGGCACTGTGTTCCCCCCGCTCTCCCTGCCTCCTCCTCATCACCAGCGTCAGAGGGCAGCCAGCCAGAACCTCTGCAGGACCCTGGGGCCGAGGTGGCCACTTGACTCACGAGACAGGCGCAGGCACATCAAACCCAACAGTTTCGCTGCAGCCCCCGTATCGCCCAGAAGGACCAGCAGGAGATGGTCACAGCTGCAAAAGCTTCCCCATACCTGACAGGCTCACGCATTCATGAAAAATGAAACTTCCAATCAAGAACCTCCAACATGCACTGTTAGAGCTGATACATACAGCTGCTTAATTTTATATGAACCCCGCTGGTGCATTGCAAACTGACTGCGAGTACTTTAAAATAATCGTTTCTGGAATAACAAGGAGCTGTTTCACATGGACACGAAAGTACAGATCCACTATGAACTGAACCCAAACTCCCATTCCAGACCCCACAGTTTTCACTTACTATATTGAAAAACTAGTGTGAAAAAAAACCAGCCCAAAGCAATTATTTTTTTAATAAACTAATGCATGCATCTCTGAGAACTAAGATAGTTCAACAATTGCTGAGTCCTCCAATTTTAGTACTTTTTAAAAAAAAAAAAAAAAGACATACGGTTAAAAACCAGTTGCTGAAAAATTAAAAGATAAACTGTTCTCTTCTCATTTAGCTGGGGCAAGCCTAGGCTGACTTTGCTCAGCCTTCCTTTCCCCACCCTCAAGCCACAGCCACAAAACCCCTTTTGCCACTGGAGAGGTTTGAGTTTCTCTGGAGTCCCTTCCCATCCTACATGAATGACCTCGTTAGGAAAGTTTCAGTGCTTATTTTCCCAGCTGGTTAGCTTTGTTAATAAATTAGATGTTTAAAAAAAAAAACAAAACCAAAACCCCCAAACCATAACATTTGAAAATTAAATTGCTGTGTTTCCTCATCTTCAAACAAACATAAGCAGCATTACTTTAATAGTCCTCCTAAGATTACTAAATCTCTTTTACAGAGAGATTTACAAACAACTAGGTCATCACCCAATAATACTGTTTTCCCTCTGAGTTCCTGGCAACCTACCCTATTAACTAAGCTGTGGCGGCCATCTCGAGCTGCAGGATTTCTCATAGGGTACACTTGATTTCAGACAACTGCAACTGCAGAAAACTGCAGATTTGTATCAGCCGTGTACACAGTTCTGCAGAACTTGGGGTTTTGTGCCCTCGGAGCCCAGGGCAGGGTATTCAGGAACAGGGATGTCTCTAGGAGAATTAAATTACTTTCTAAAGAAAAGACCACTCGGTCAGGGAGGGCACCGCTCCAACTTCTAGGAAACAAGCCTTCATGCTCAGTGGGCAGCCCCAAGCCAAAAGCAAAGATCCCCTGCAAGCCCAACTTGTCCCACCACTTTTCTCATCGGCATCTCTTGTGACCCCCAGCACTCAGTCACAACTATTCATTCTCTATCAAACGGACCAAACCCAAAAGTTCCAATGAGTTTTTCAGTTCACCACCTAAGACAAAACATGGCTGGTGTGATCTCGTGCTGTTCTAGGCAGGAGGTGAGCCGCGGGTCCCCTGCGCCCACCACTGTAGGAACACACAGTGAGTGACAACCTCGGTCTCCCACAAGAGATAAAGCCAAACGAGGGCTTGCCAGACCTGAGGTTGATGATGACAGAGATTCCCTAGCCCCAGAGCAGCTGCGGGCATGGCTGCAACTCTCACTTGTCTCTGACTCACAACCTAAAAAGAGACAAAATAATCAGACCCACCAAGAGCCTTCTCTGGCCATCATGCCCAAAGCAAAGCCTTTCTGCAGAAAGTGCTCTGAAACCATCCAACAGCTACATTTGAAAACAGACAGGGTATGATTTTTCCAGCTGTGCTGGCTGGTCTAATAAAACAAGCAAGTTTTCATGCCGTGCTTCACGTCGGCTAGCAAGGGGCTTGCTCTACAGCCATGCCAGCCCACAGCCCTGCCCTTCAGCCCCCCAGCTGCAAGGTCACGGCTGTAGCACTGCGTTGCTTGTGCAAGCTGGCAGGATCTCTTTGTTTTCAGTCCCGAGCGCATTGTGCAGCTTTCATTTCCCCCTTCTTAATACAAGGAGACTGCAGGAACAGAAAGGTGCAGTGACACTGATGACTGGAAGAACAGTTTCCATTGCAGCAGCCATTAACCCCACCGGGATCCCTCGGACCGATGTCCAGCCCACGAAACACCACAACACACGCTACCCCATGCTCGTTGTCACCTCTTGCTCTTTTCCACTGTTCCTTTCTACCCCTGTTTGGTTTGAAAGCTGTCAGAAGTGAAAAGAAGGTACTAATAACAACAGGAGAGGGCAAAGCTGCCTGCCCTCTCCAGGTATTGCAGCCTTGCAGAGGCACATACTGGGCTAGGGCTCTGTAATTAACAGCAGTCAACAAACGAACGCAGCAAATGCGCCAGTGGGACGGCTTAGCTCATCTTTGGGGAAAATACCTTTTTACATGGAAAACTGAGGACTTAGGTTTGTTCAAAAGAGGAGGATGGTCACCAGCCGCGCTTTGCCAGGGAAAAACACAAGAAACTTCCAGTGCACTTCATGCAGGCCATACACCTGCATTTTCTCCTATCTTATAAATAACAACAAAAAGAGCTGCAAACAGGCAGAGCTGCCCCTCTTCACTAGAAAAACCCTATTTTTCAAGGCCTTGCCCTATTTTTTTCCCCGCAGGCTTTAGGTAACGAGGTTACAATGCAGCAGGCGCTCAGAACAGCCTCAGTAGGTAAGCGGCTGGGCATTAAACTGGAGCTCCAACCAGGATAATTAAACACCAATCTATCTTTTTTACTCTTTTAGATCCAGGACTTACCAACCACCTGCTGACTGAAATGTAATTAAATCACCACTGCTAAAGTACACCTGGGAGTCACCCGGCAGCTCTGCCTTGCAAACAGCTCCCTGTTCGCTCCAGTTATGTAAAGTCAGTTTATACTGCAGCTCCAAACCCCAGCTAGCAGCAGAATAAAGGTTCAAAAGGGTATCTTGGTACTATTTCTTTTGAAGCAAAGCAGCTTTTTGAGTAACTCAAAACTGTAGATCAATGGAGTGGATTGAACAAAACATAAAATGACAACACTAACAAATATAGCACCTAAAAGTGTACAAGACGTGTGGCTTTAACATGCCATTGGCCTCCAGTGTTTGGGGGCGACAGCCCACAGGTGGGGGTCAGCGCAAATCTAAAGTTACAGCTAATCTGCAAATGGGAGTTTCTAACGCATCTCCTTTTCCAAGCCAGAGAAGCCACGCTGTGGGTGATACGGGCCCCCAAGGTGCAAGTGCCCTCCGCACTCTGCTCTCAGTGAGGAGGCTGCCAGGAGGCAACAGCATGGCAATCTTCAAATTCGGCAAGGAAACAGCAGCAAAAAAAGGACACAAGCAGCTCCATAAACCAAGAGGGACACCGGCTTTCCTGGTGGCCCCCCGTCCCCCTGCAGCAGGCTGCCTGGGGCACTGGTAGAGGGGAATCCCTCCTCGCCAAGCGCATTGCACAGCACCTGCCGCAAATGGGCCGGCACCAGAACCAGCCTTTGCTTGGGTGTCCTGTGGGCCTGGGTGGCTGTCCCTGCTGCATCCCCCCAGGACGGAGAAGCGAGGACCCCAGGGAACTGCTGCTGCTGTCCCTGTGCCCAGCGCTGGATCTCTGCTGGGAGCTCCTCCAGCTCAGAAATGTTTGGATGCCACTGCCGACTTGAGCCTGCTAGAAAAACCAGAAACAAACACCACCATGGAAATTATTTTGCTTTTCTTAAAAACACAGTAGTAGGGAAAAAAGAAATGAGCAAACAGCTTGGCAAATTCAAAGTTGGGCCGCATCCATCCCACGCTTCCACGTGCTGCCCTGCACTGGGCTGGGTATCAAAGTGAATACTGGGCACAGCTGCTGCCCTCTCCCCGGCACAGAGCTGCTGCTGGGAGAAGCACACACATCCCGAGGAGCTGCTCAGCAGTGCTGAGTGGCCTTTGGGCAGCTTTTCTGCCCCAGAAACCAACCACAACATGGTACCACAGGAGCTCCTGTTTACAGTTTCAGTGATTCCACAACAAATGTTGCAGGTTTAAAAGTGAAATTGGTCCCAGCCCTGCAACCAGCAAAATCTTTGCTGAAACAGTTTTAAGTTGGATCCATTTTGCACATCACCACCAATAATACTGTGCCCGCTACTTCACAACGCTGCCCGCAAAAACATTTTGCCGTCACCTTACTTACCAACACCATCCTGCCTGGCACCCTTTCACACCTGCTGCCTTCAGCTGGGACTCTGCAAATGACTCGGTAATAATGCACCATCAAACCCCAAATCCAGCTGTCTCCTCTTACCTACTTACACTCTCCAGGGCTAGTAGGAATAAAAAGGCAGGAGCTTACTCCTACCTCTGAAGATGCCAATTTTGCTTCTGAAAATACAGAGAGTAGAGTTGTTGGGCAGGAGGGTGGTATTTTTATGGTTGCTTTTGCTCTGTACAGCTCCTTGCTCCTCCTGATGCTGAGCCATGCCATTGCCCAGGGCACAGCTGGGACACAGCACTTATCTGGCAGACCTCCAAAGGAGCCACCTGCCCTGGACCATGTAGCCCAGCAGCAGTCTGCTTTGGGGGGAACAGGCACTGCAGGAGGCAAGCCCCCCCTTCAACGCCAGCCTGGTTAAGAAGCAGGACACCATGCATGGGCTGGGGAGGCTGGAAGGAGCAAGAAGGCAGCGAGAGGAAGAGGGGCTGCAAGCAGCACAGAGAGACACCAGCAGCCATGGCTATAGAAACACTTAGGCTGGAGAAGACCTTCAAGATCATCACGTCCGACTGTAAACCTAACTCTACCAAGTCAAGGTTGGTCCTCACGGAGAGTGGGGAAGAGGAGCCATGATGGCCCCTGGTAGGGGATGATGCTGGAGCCCCTCTCCAGCATCTGGGGTGACTGTGGGCTATGTGCACCACTACTACACGCACCACTACTACGTGCACCAGGTGCAGCAGCAGGGTGTGGGGTGCTTCAGTGTAAGGTTTCCGTGGGTTCTCCGGGTGCTGCGAGTGCTTCTGCACGTGCCGCTTTCCCAGGAGCTTGTGTGGGAGCGTGAAGGCTGGTGGCTGGTTGGGACTTGAATGCTGGTTGTTGGTTTTCCTACGGGGCAGACTGGGAGCTGGGCTCCCAGTGGCTGCTAGGGAGCAGGTTTGTTACAACTTGCAGAACCTAAAAACTCTCCCGAGTCCAAGCCAAGAGGCCTGACGCTGTCATTAAAGGCTGTAGCTGGGTGCCGAAATAAACAACTCCATTCTGAGGGTGCAGCGTAGCATAACGAGGTATGTCAGTGTACAGAAACATGGTTGCACACAAGCATCAAAACGTCTTGTTAATTGTGATATTTCATGGCCTTGATTTTTTAATGTTTAGGTGTCTGAGGGAAGAATCTGTTGGAGGAATCTCAAAGCGCCTGGCACTACCTTCAGCCAAACCACTCGCCTCTTTGTGCTGGAGCAGGCCTGGAGAACGGTGTTTGCTGCAGAGCATTCGGAGTCCCAGCGAGCACCAATGTGTGCTCCCCCCCTGAGATCCGGCATGCCGCAGCACCTTTCCACAACCGCCTGGCAAAGGGGATGCCAGCTCCCATGGCTGGCTGGGAGACTGTGCTCTCTTCTTCCCTATACTGAGGATGAGCATCCCAGCATAGGGCTCCAGCTGCTCCTGCCCTCCTGCATGGGGCAGCGGAGGATCCCCAGGCCCCTTCACCAACACCTTCTTCTCTTTGCTGCACAGTGGGACTGGGCACAGGCTTTTTGTTGCTGCCCAGTCCCTGCAAGGTGACCCGCAGGGAGGGAGGGAGAGGCACAAGGGTCCCCAATGGCAACAGCATGTGGGAGAAAGGCCAATCCAGGGGATGCCTCTGCCCACCTGAAACCTAAATTGCCCTCGGGGCTGCTTGTTCTCACCCAACATTGACCTCACAGAGTCAAGGGGCCTAAAGGAGTTGCCTCGGGTTGGCAGGACAGGCAGTAGGCCCAAAGATTTTATAACTGGGAAGCCAGGATGTGTATGGAGTGTGGAAAAAGAGTGGAAGGCTCTGTGTGGAAGAAGTGCAGGGTGAGCAGCCCTGATCTGTCACACCTGCCAGACATAGCCTAGCCCACACCGATTCCTCCATGCATACCTCCACAGCACCTCTCCGGGAGTGCTCTTTATCACATCCACACCTTCAAAGTAAATACTACAAAAGTTATTCACGCTGATCTTCCAGAAATGAGGACCCACTGTCCCAGATGTAACCCTAATTAGAGAGCACTGGAACAACGATGGCATGTTCGACACTCCCCCTGCTCCAACCGGTTGCTCTGCTCAGAAAAGGAAATAGTATCTCCAGCAAAACAGCCCCTTCCCAGCTCACCCACCTCTCGCACCTGCGCAGGGCGATTCCATCATCACAAAACTGCACCTCAGCCAGCACATTGCTCTGGTTATGCAGCCAACCTCGTTTTTCCAGCGGTGGCTGGCAGGGCTCCTTGCTGCCCTGGCCCCAGCGCGGGGCCGTGCTGACACCCAGTGGAAACCACGGCGAGACGCCTGGCAGAGGGAAACACCATGCCTGAAATCTTGTCCTTCTGTTATGCTACTAAATGGAATGGAAAATAAAACCTGGTAAGCAGGAAAACATTGGAGCCCTGCCCTCAGCAAGAAAACAGAATTGGGTAGTAAAATGAAATAGGGATTAGAGGTACTTTCTGGTCATTTCTTGCTTTATGATACTTACACCATACCTGACGAGAGCAGAGACATGGTTGTGCGATATGCCAGAGCTTACCGGGAGGAGAAGGACTCAGAGACACTCGTGCACTTTGTGGTACTGAACACAGTACCCGTGATGCAAACTTCCCAAGGAAAACGGCAACTGTGATCACCCACCACCAACCCTGCTGGCTCTGGGGGTACCACGGGGGGCTTGCTCCCTCCCCCTCCCCCTGCACAGCCCCAGCCAAGGCCTGAGGAGTTTTCAGCAGCAAGGCTGTGGCTGCCATTGCAGGAGACTGGTGGCCAGAGGAAGGTTTCTGCTCCTGACTCTGCAGCTACTGCAAGCCAAACTGTTGGTAGCAGCAGCAACAGCAATGGCCAGCTGGCTCCTGGCAGGTGAGGAGGACTTGATTTTTAAACAGGTATCAGGCAAGATTTACAGTCGTGCCACAAGTATTTTATACACACCAGAAAAACTCTGGGTTTGGTAAAACAAAACAAAGTCCTCCCCCCACAAAAACAACTCCTTTGAGTATTCAAGGATCACACTATTATCATGCACACAGAAAAGCTGAAACACCTGGCAGCTGCGGTACTTGCACACAGTGTTTTTGGTGAAGGATGTGGATGCTTTGGCACGCACACCCTGCACAGCACCACAGCTGAAGGGACTGGGGTAATTCAGGCACCCCAGAAGACCCAACTTCTGTTTTCTGGGCACAGCTGGGCACAAAAGCTTCTGTTTTGCACAAAGTCACTTGGTCTTTTATATAGTCTGCACAAGTACAGATCTTACATGACATGAGCTTGAAGCAAATACAGAGACAGGGTTTTACACATCAGAGGTATAAAAGTGAGGTAAAAGCAGGGGACCACCACACCTCAGCTCTGTTCAGTCTGTTTGACTTGTTTGGATTATTACAGTATGTATTAGCAGATTTCAAACCCACTTTCACAGCAGAAAAGATACAGCAACGCCAAACTCTCCTTCCATCCATGTCTCTTGGAGGAAGCACGGTAATTAGCAGTAGGTTAGCGATGGGAAGTCTGGGCATGCACATACACCTGCTTTCCCCAGAGCAGAGCAGCCCGCCAGTGCACATGGAGAAAACAAGCTCCTTAAAGCACGGAACACCAACTTGTGATGTTTCCTTCTTCACAGAATTTACACTTGAGAATATTTAGAGATTTTACAGTTGAGATCTTTTTTTAAATTATAAACAATGCTGCCAGTGTCTTAATTAGTCTTTCTAAAATGTATAAAAATGCCAAATAATGTGAAATGAAAGAAAACAGACAACTCCCAAGATCTTCAATGGGATTTAGTGTTCTGGATATTTAATTAAGGATGTGTTCCTTCATAACCTCCATTTCACAAGTTATGCCAGTAACATCCTGCTGATCAAAACTGGGCTACAGCTATGTTTGATTTACAAAGTCAGCCACCATACCTGTGATTCTGTCAAACCCAATTTACTTGTTGGGAAATGAGTAGTGGAAAAACCCGCTTTTATTTTCCTCTGCATTTTTTCTGACTTTTTATATCTTTAGTACAAATGAAAGCCACAAAAACTGACGTCTAGATCAAGGTTACTTTGAAAAATATCTGAGCAGTATAATTTTAAAGACATCAGCCTGGAGTCATTAGTAAAGACAGCCTGTGCTCCCTAATGAACTGTGGTGCAGTCTCTCCACAGAAGGTACCTGTTTCTCCCCACAGGGCACTACCCAGCTAACTCACACCAGAAAAGACATACACAAACTACAAAGAGACATTTGCAAAGAGACTTTTAGTGATATCAAAATCAGTTCATCTTACAGCATGTAAAGCAGGAGCGGTCCCTGATTAAAGCACCAGACTGGGAGTCACGAGATCCAGCTTGGCCTCAGGTTACGTGACCTTCAGCAAATTCTTTAGTCTGAAAGAGAGATAAAGCCGAGGACGCTGGTGGGAGATGCTCTATGAAGAGCTCCGTGGTTCCAGCTGAAAGACATTAAATGGGTGCAAAGTACTTCACAAGCTTCTTGGTTACATCAATTTATCGAAGTACCTATTTTAAAAACAGGGTGAATATAGGAAGAATTTGCATTCTAAGATGGTCAAACAATATACACGTAACACAGCAAATACAGCAATGGTGAAGACTTCCATGCTGCCCCTTGCTAACTGATAGAATAAACAAGAAAAAGCCTAATTTACGTGACGGAAGCAGCTCATTCAAAACAGCATTTCTGCCCCATAATATTAAATGCAAGAGTGTCAAGCAGTTAAAAATGGAGGTGAATGAGTCAGCAACCTCTAACCTGCTGCTAATGCCTTAGAGAGCGGGCAGCACCCACCACTGCACCGAGCCACAAGCACAGAGCCTGCCTGGCTGCTGTGCCCACCACAGAGCTGGTGCCATGCTTGTGGCCTCTCCTCCATAAAGCTGCTGAGTATTTTGTATTTGTTCTACTCCAGAATAAGATTAAATCACTGGGGTTTGGGACTTGTGATGCTGCTTTGTATTTTGCATGAAAGGAAAGAACAAGCTTGTACTGGAAACTCACCTACAAAGGCAGTCTTGCTACCTGTCCAGCTTGATTTGATTTTATCAGTATAATGATCCTGAAATAAAGTAAAAAATCTTAATTACTTCATAGTGCAAGAAATTGAAAGCTAAGAGGGGTTAGCACTTGTGGTTTAATTCTAGTCACAAAGATTACAGTATTTTGAGATTGGCCTCACTGAAAAATCTACCTCAAACCAGCTCCCTCTGGCCACCTCCCAAACGTGCATGAAGTCCAAGTTTTCAAAGCCTTTTTCCACCACCTCCCCACTGCTGCTGCAGCTCCTCCTGAACCCATGCTCCCGAGGCAGAGGTCCCACCCAGACCTACAGCAGACAAGATTTAGAGGCAGCTGTCAGAAAAGCTACTGGTTTCAAGATGAGTTAAACTACTCGGGGTAAACCCTTGAGCAGGTTTACATTAAGTGCCAGCATAGCTGGTGTTGAGCACATGTATTAGTTTGCCTCCTGCAGACTTCTCTGACATGTAAGTCTCCATTGATATATTCTAGCAGCTGTGCTTAAACCACAGAAGAAACAAATCTGAGTGAGAGCCCATGTTTCCTACAAAGGCCTTTACACACCCAGAAAATAAAATCCTGGAATTTGATCAACCCTAAAACATACAAGTTCCTGTGCCAGATGCTGCTCACTGCTGCAAGACTGGCAAATCCGGAGCACGCTATATTTAACACCCTTCTTAAATTTTTCATTGTATAAAACACTAATTTTGAACTAAAACTGTACGACAACAACAATTCAATGAGGGCAGCAATTTTCTAAGAGTGTTGGTCATGAATGACTGTGGAATTGGGTGCCTGATACGTTCAACTCAGCATCACCAAGAACAGAAACCAGTGACTGAAGAATACCTGAAAGTTCACAACAGTTTATTTGTTTAAAAACATCTATCTATAATACAAACACAAACCAAGTTGGCTGCCTTGATGCTATGGGTAAAAGAGAAGGTGATTAAAAAAACCCCATCAGGTGACACGCCTTCTGTGATAGCTAGAGGGGGGGACTTTATTTACAAATAAAGTTGTCTTTATTCACATTGCTTTGCTCCTGCATGAAGTCTAAGGGCAGGCACATTCACTGCAGTACACACATGGGTGTGCAAATACACATGTAAAGTTCTAAACCCAGCAACTAATAATCTAACATTGACTGGGAATTGCTATGTTAACCTTTCCTGTAATTTATAATGCATGTTTATACTTTTGAATCCCTGCAGACACACCCACTGTCAAATATGGTGCAAAACATGGATTATATGCACCAGGCATTTACTAAACTGGCAAAGCACCTGGGGCACAGATAACTCATTAACCAGGGCACAGCAGGATCCAGAATCGCCACTGACACTTTTTGGAAGAAAAACAAGCGTCCCTTGCCAAATGGCCAGTGGAGATCTGGCGCAGAGCCCTGGCACCGCTCAGTAACTGGCCAAATAACACAATTAGCTATGAGATTTACCAGCCCCACTATGCATGAAATGTAGAGCCAATTCCCGGCATACTAAGCCCAGAGTGATGCACAGGGGCAATGCGATGGCAATGACCACCATCGGGGAGAGGGCAGGAGCGGATAACTGTTGCCTTCTGGCTGGTACTCGGCAGTACAGAGTGACCACAAAAGGCTTTGACAGCAGCCCCCAGCCTTCCTCGGGCAGAAACAATGGGGTTGGAGGAGCCAGAGCAATTCAGTTCCCCCATTCCCAGGAAAGGAGGGGTAAAAAAGCACAGAATGTTCCCAAGGGATGACCCTTAACAAGGCAGAGGTATGTTGACTGCCATGGGCTGGCAGCACAGGCAGCATCCTCTTTATCAATTGCACGCCACTTCCAGAGTTGGAAATGGCATCAAAATTTTAACAGCTGCTAAAATCACTGTGTGGAGTAGGAAAATAAATTGCACTCGAAAAGAGACTGCCTTGCCACAGCCAGTCCTTGTTGCCCAGAGCCAAGTTTGTGCTTTTCACATACAGCAAGGAAACAAAAATAAATGCAACATGTAACCCTCCTTTACATACATGTGACAGTTGTGCTGCACAAAATACACTTTTTAATGGAAAAGCTTTAGCTTCGCTTAGCTCTGCAAGTTCTCACTCTTGTCACAACACCCAAAAATTGTTAAGTAAGAAAAATTTTAATCTATTGACTTCTGCTTCCTGATAGACATCAAAACACAGTCAAAACAATCTTTACATGCATCTAAAAAATAAATATGGCTCATAGGGGCCACTTTCCACCCTAGAGCCATAAAGACTTGATATTCCTGCCTAATCAAAGCTCCTATCAAATTAGTCATAAAACCCCACAAACCCAACATTACTAGCATAGTTTGAGGCCGGTGTAATGCACCACCCCCCTCCCCCCAAACCCTCTTTAAGACATGCTGGGTAGCTGCAGTGTAAGCGTTCAGAGGTCAGGCCATCCTCAGGAAGGAATAAATCAGGGAAGGACACGTGGGAGAGAGAGATATGAGGAAATGCTGCTGCTAAACAGGTCCCAGACCCTGTGGCCAAGGGCAGCAGCCCAAGCCTGGTCCTTTTGTACTGCAGGTCCCGGCAGGCAGCTCCAGCCAGAGCATCCCTGCTTTTCAGGATGCCTCCCTTGTAAGTTTTACAGTAACATAAACTGGATTCAGATGGGGAGAAGATGGATCTGTCTCCCAGGACTGTCAGTGACTCTGCTTATCCCAGCTCCAAGCTCAGACCCAAAAGCCTGACCTTTTTTTTTTTGGCTTGTATTTAAAAACCCAGCTGAAAATGTATTTTGGGATCTGCTCAAACTTACTCAGAGCAACAACTGACAAAACAGCGTATTTTACTTATAACAGCACCGACTTTCACATTTTTAGGGCAGTGACCCCAGTGCTTTAACACACACTCCAGATGGCTGCAAAAACAAGCAACAGAAGAACATAAGACCTTTCGTACCATGCCTTACAAGAGTGAGATGATGCAGGAAAAAAAGACTTTGGCTGAAAGATTATGGCTTTTCATTAGCAAAAACAATGAGCTCTTTCCATTGAATCTCTCATTTCTGAGACTTTTTGTTGCACTTGCTTAACTTCCTCCGCAGTACAGAGGGAGGCAAATGAAGCTGGAGATGCTTTTGGAATTATTTTGATTCAGAAACAAGAGCCTCCTGGGCTTCTGCAGAACTGCTACATGACTGCAAATTCCTATTTCATGCTGGTTTACCTTCACCTCAAGTATTTCCTACAACAGTGTAGCTTTCCAGAGAGGATAACTTCTTGCCAGCTGTGCTGGTGGTGTTTAATAAGGACAACTGAAGAGCAGGATCAACAAGGGAGAGGAATATCATCAGTGGAAGATTTTGAAAACACATGGAAAGCTGCACCATACTAGGGCACAGGATCCTTCACAAGAAGTTCGTTCTTCTAACACAAACTGTAAGCTACTGCCCTGGGACAGAACTTCTTGCACTTCACTGATACGGCAGCACACAAAGAATACCATAAATGCCTTTGGTATCAGCTTTATTTTACTTTTAAAAACAGAAAGGAAATTTTCTTCCGGAAATACTCTGGCTATTCATCAATAGGATTAATGACATGGCAAAGAACCTTTTTTCTTTTATTAACTGGGAAGGTATACACAGACACATCAAGTATTTCAAACTGCAGACTGCGCCAGTTGCTGAGAAAATTTAAGCCCAAAGACCTAACAACAGAGGACAGAAATCTAAACATATCCAATTAGGGATAGACAGCTCAGGAAAGGCCTTTCCGGAGACAGACTTCCTACATTGCCATCAATTTTAAATTAAAACTTAAATTTATAAACAATTAGAATCCCTGTTTCTGCTGAATGAATCCTTTCCTGCGCAGGGCCACCTTTATACCTTGCCATCACCACCATGTCCCCGCTTGCAGAGCTTCCCAACCCTTCCTGTGGCTGTGGCAGTTCCTGCTCTGCAAGCCAAACCCACAGCGCCAGCTTTCATAGCCGCGACGGTTTTCCCTGGTTCTCAGCCCATATTTTTCCCTTTATAATGACATCTACCAGTCCCTCATGAGAACATCCCGCACCTTCCCTTACACTTCCCCAGTACAGCAGCCCAGCACAGCTGAGGGCAGTGCTGGGTCCCTTGGCATCATCTTAGCATGACAGGAACTGGGAGGGAGGCGTTTTTGCTCTGCTCAGCCTAAAGCACCAGAAAACTTTTTCTCTTCCCCATGGTTAAGCCTACACATCCCCCCTACAAATAGCACAGCTCCCCTGTGCATTTAGTGTCAGCTTTTGAATTGCCCAGTTCTCGCCCCAGCAAGGGAAATCAGTTATTGTGAGTATCAGTACCTAGCTGGAGAAAGCTTTCACACAAAGATAACTATCATTGCAGAAAGATAACTATTGTTTAGAAAGCAAGATCAGGCAAAATCTCCCACGTGTGCTCCAACCGCCTCTGCACAAGGAGAGGTTATGAATAGTGAAGGGGTGATTCAAGACAGCACTGCCAGCACCAGCCTGTGCCGAGGAACCGGGCTACCCCCTTCCCACCAGGGCAAAAATCGACTTTGCCGTCTCCAAATGCTTGGGAGAGCCAGTGCCAGAGGATCGTGACGCGCACAGTGATCAAGGGCTCCGAGCAGATGCTGTGCATCGGAGCAGAGACACAGCGGAGGGAAGCAGTAAGGCTCAGGTCACACGTACACCCAAACCGAAAACGTGCCAAAAAGTAACCTGTCCCTATACGGCAGGTTTGTAAAGACATGGGAGAAGGGACGGGAAGAAAAATGGTGTAAACAAATGGAAGAGCAAGGCTGGTTCCTGCTTCAAGTCGAGCTGACTGTTCAAACAAGAAGGAGATGACCCTGACCTGGTGCACAAGTCCCAGGCAAGCCCATGGGAGCCAACATTGGGTACCACCCCTCGTGCATGGGCTCAGGACCCACAGCATCCCAGAGGCCACATCCCGCAGTCGTTAGCCGCTGCAAAACAAATAATCCTTACAACACACTTTTTTTTTTTAAAACTCTGTAGTTCCATCACATGCCAAGACACTGATACAGGTACAGGAAGCTGAATATAAATACATTGCCTGCTTTACCAAATATTCAAAGGAACACAACCAGAAATACACATCAGTGGTGTCCCTGAACAACTCAAAGCTATGAACTGCCCACACCCATGCTGGCAGGCTACGCTACCTGGGGGCCCCTGGGAACCAAAGAGTTTGCAGATGTGGGGTACACCGTACCCCAGTTTTAAGGACCTTCTCCTCCCCACAGACACCTGGCTGGAAGGGAGACGAGCTGCTCTGCAGTGACAAGTGCTAAGTTGCAATGCGTGGGAATGCCAGATCCGCCCCCCGCCCCAGCTGCATGCCTCTCCAGAGGACAAACACCCGCTGTGCTCCTACCTCCCCCAGGTTACCCCCCACCTTCCCACTTCTGCCTACCTCCGGAAAACACCACGGAGAATCCTACCGTAACTCACTCACCACGAGGACTTTTGTCACTACCTCTGCCCTTTCTGCTATTTCTCATTAATCTTTACCAAATACACAGTGAAAACTTTTTGCTCATGTCATGAGTATTTCCTCTTCTCCCTCCCTTCTACATTCCTCTATAGGTTACTGCTGAGAGCAGCAAAGACATGATTTCAGAAGAGACCAGTGTTGAATGCAGGATGAACGTTCAGGTTCAGAAAAATGAGGTCTAGTTGTGCAACATTACAAAATTCAGAAAATAGCTGTGCAATGCCAGCAGTGATTAATGTGGAGCAAATCCCAAGAGTCGTCAAACATCTGCAGCTTCAATTTCCCAAGAAACAGCAAGTCCGCAACTACTTTTGAGATCTGGGGAACTTGCTTTCTGCTTCCATTAGATCTAATGAAAGTTGCACTACCAATTCCTACCTCATCACAACAAGGGTATTTCTGTGCTAGAATGCGAGACCCGCGAGCCCTACCCATTTCTATAGTTTTTGTAAGTGCAGATGAGTTTGCAGCGATACAGTCCTCCCAGGAATACTGCTCCACAGCTTGGCCAAGGTTGTGGTGGTGTTTCCCATGCTAACTATACACTGCTTGGAAAGTAATTCTCTCTATCCCCGTCAAGCTGGCTCGTGCAGTAATTTCTGCTCTGGTGCAGGGGACAAAGTGAAACGGCTGAGGGTGAGGATTTATGGGGCCGTACCATGAACTTCTGCAGTAATCTGAATTTACTTTTGCAACGGAGCCTAATCAAAGGATGATGCATGGGGGTTTGGGAAGCTGTGCCTGGGAAGGAAGCACGTTCCTACCCCGCAGAGCTGTTGTGTTCAGCATCTTCCACAACAGACTCAACATTTCAGCAGCACCTGAAGGGATTGTGGAGCCATCACCGTGCTACTGTCTGCATCCCAAACCTTGCTACAGAGAACTTCTTGTGAATCTGGCTCAAATATACTGAGTGTTTTGAGGATCAGAGCTTAAGAAATTAAGAACTTTTGGTATTCATAAAAAAAGTTATTATATAGCCACAGAGACATGTATTTGAAACAAAAGAAGTATCTGAAACCTGCAGCACAACTCAATATTTGCATTTAAGTCTAACGCCAGCAAGAGATCAGAGATGCTGGCAGTGTTTCTGACCAGCAATGACTGCTGTTTGGGAGCCCTCTGAAACTCCTCCAAAGAGCAGGAGACCTTTGTTTTTAAAGGAAGGTGATTCCGTCAGCTAGGCAGTTACAAAAATGAGCTTGACTGCAGCGCTAGACCCCATCCATTGTTCTCCTTTAGAGTTTATTTGCTGCTTTAGTGCTTGATTAAAGACATCCTAAATGACTGCAATACGTTCAACGCCAGGACGAAATACGGGATTGAGAAATCATTAACTGCATACTAATCCCTCAATCTCATTTAGTAGTACTGGAGTAGCATAAAATGCTACTGCTGTCCAGTACTCGCTACTTACTCACAGAATTTTATTTCTAAACCAGTTCACAACCAAGATAAATGCAAACAAGTAACTTGTCACTCATGCTATTAGCTCCAAGTCAGTAGAAATGCCAGCTAATAGCCTGACAAATTACTGTGAATTGAGTTCTATACACCATACTAATCAAATTGTTTCCTGATCATCAGAACTAATGAGGCCCAGCTTCCTACAAGGCCCAGCTTCCTACGTATTCAGCCTGGCTTCCTGCCCTCCCCCCCGCCTTGCAGTAACCCCGATGTCTGTCCCCATCGTGCTCGAAGCCACACGTCGATGCAGGTCCTGCTGCCCTTCCAGCAGTGACAAGACCCTAGTGTCCCCCGCACACCAGCGGCGGGGTCAGTGCCAGCAAGGGAGGAAGATGGATGGACCGAGACAGGCATCAGCCCAGCGTGGGTCCTCCTTCCCAACAGCACCAGGCTAAAAACATAATACATGCTCCAGCTACCCTTTCCCCCCCAAAAAAAGTAAAGAATTTAAGCTCAGAACAGAGTATTGCAATTTAAAAGTTACTAAAGTAAACTTATTACTGCATCAGGGCGTGTAATCTTCTCAGTATCAACACAAAACCTCCTTGAATAATGACGCTTACCACTAATTAAACTCCTTCCCACACTAATCCCACAACTCCTCGCATATGGGAAACTTCCTCCGCCGAGCAGAGGAACCCCAGCGGGGCCGAGGAATGCCCATCCATCGCTTGACGGGTGGGAACATGAAAACATATAAAAGTGTAAAAGATTTATCCGAAGGCTGGGGCTGCCCCTTTGCAGTCTCCTGCTCCCAGCCCTGGGCATCCATCACTGCCACAGAGAAGGTCTGGATGGACGGAGGCGGGAAGGCCGGGTGCTGCGCAGCAGACCCTGTCTCCAAAAGAAAGGCCTAGTTTCTTTCTTTCTTTCTTTTTTTTTTAACGTAACTGAACAGATTTCGTCGCTTTCTGAAGCCGCACGCAACTTGTTGAACCGCATCAAAGCAGCTCCGGGCTGTCCGCCGACTCTCGGCGGGACTTCTCCTCAGAAAAACTGAGGGAGGAAAATAAAAAAAAACAAAACCAAAATCCCTAAACCAATCTAAAAAACTACCCGGGGACCGCGCGGGCCTAACCTTCCCCCGCCGGGCCCAGCACCGCCCGCGGCCCACCCAGGGGGACCCAGCCGCCAACGGGGCCGGGCTGGCGCCTCCCGCTGCCCCCGCCGGGTCCGTACGGCCTATCCCCTCGCTAGCGGAGACCCTTCCCCGCCGGTGGAGCCCACCGGCCCGGTGCCCCTTCCCGGCCCGGTGCCCCTTCCCCGCCCGGGCCCGACACTCACCGTCCGCCGCTCCCGTCCTCCGCCCGCAGCCCGTCTCCACGGGCGACCGGAGCGGGCGGCTTGGCCCCGCCCACCGCCCGCGGTGGCCCCGCCCACCGGCCCGCCACCGGCCCCACGGCC
>JANZLQ010000095.1:1826681-1870750 GCA_026212715.1 Elanus axillaris | reverse complement strand
GGGTATCCCGGCCCCGCCCCCCTCTTTCCCCGCTCATGGGATCTCTGCTTTCACGTTAGAAAGGGATTAATTTTTTTTTTTTAGGTACAATGGCATTTTTGGCTGCTGTGACATCACGATGACATAAGCCACGCTATATCGCATCAGGGAATTTAGACAGCCAGCAGTCCGGTGGCAGTACTTTGGGTGCTTCCTCAACTGGAGCATCTTCTCTGGTGAGACTCAGGGACTGGTACAGCAAGCATGAACGCTTTTAAGAAAGATAGTATTGACATTTTAATTTTTTTAATTTGTTATGCTTGAGCATAGCTCAAGGGAGCAGAACGTGAGGGACGGGGGACACGGCACCCATTTCCAAACCCCATCACCCACCAAACTCCATAGAGATTGCTCCATAGTGCAGGCGACTGATGTATGAAGTGCCTCTTCCAGATCTACAGGAGATTGCACAACCAAATCCGGTCTCTCCTGTCCCAAAGGCCAGATTCAGACACGCTGATGCTGTTTCCAAAGGGATTGCAACAGGAGCAGTGCGTTCCCAGGGACTGGAGCAGATCCTTCCCGTGGGGTGTGATGGCGGAGCATCTCAGATGCTGGACCAGCCGGAGCATCCCTGTGTCCCCATGCCCAGGGACAAACTGGGCATCCCACGGGGTTTGCTGGAGCGCAGGGGCAGCACCGGTGCCTGGGGAAGAGCAGGCCTGGCATCTGCAAAGACTTGTCTGCTGCCCAAACAGGCCCAACGTGCCTCTGCTTGCGGGGCTGCGCGCTTTGATGCTGTGAATTTGTCTTCAGAGGCAGAGGAGGGTGTTGATTAATGCTTAAATACAGGTTCCTGCCTGGGAGCCTGCAGGAGCCCTTGTGAGATCAGATTAAGTTTGGTCTCAGTCTTGTTTCTATACCAGACTCATTGCTGTAAAAATCCAGGAGGACAAGTGAAGGAGTGGAGTTCGATGTTTTTCCTGCATCTCCTCAGCTATCAGCAGCGATGCTGGGTTTGAACACTGGCCTTCCCCCTCTGAAGCAGGGGAGCAGCCCTACACCCAGCACCCAACTTCTGCCACCGGCTCTCACCTGCTCACCTTCCCTGCGAGGGCACTGAGCCTGGGAAAAAGGAGACGGGAGGAAGGGGAGGCAGCCTCGTGGGAGAAAATGCCGGTCCCATCGTGGGGAGAGATGGGGAAGCTGCTGTGCTCATCACCAGCCAACACCAACGTGGTGCTGAGTGCGTCCCCACATGGCATCCTGAGCTGTCCCTTTGCCCTGCAGCGGGTCTGAAAGCATCAGGAACATCCCTCCTCGCTCTTTTCCACGGCTGTGTTTTGTCTGACCCCAACCCAACTCGGTTGTTGCTCTTCTTGGCACAGCCAGGTCTTCTGCAGCCAGGCTTTATAGGAGAGGAGACAGAATCGCCATTCTGCTTGGCTCCTTTATATTTGCATATCTCCTGCATTATAGCCGGTAACACTTTGGTGCTGTAAAGTAAGTGTTGGATGCACAGAAAGATATTGTCATGCATTATGCCCCAGTGCAAACAAAAAAACCCCAAACCCTTCGAAAACTGTCAAAAGAGGACGAATTCCTAATTCCTAATTAAAAAAAGAGAAAGCCACTTTTCCCCAAGCTTCTCCGCCAGCCAGCCAGGCCCCGGGAAGCAATGCCCTCTCGTGGGCTAAAGAAGCAGCTACCCACTAATTCAGTTCTAATCGTGAGCTTGACTAACCAGCGTTAATTAACTACCTGTTGCCTTGCAGTGCAGCCTTCCTGGGCAAGCAGCTCTCGACCCACGGCAGCAGTGCTGGGCTAGTGCCTGACCCCAGCAGCAGCATTTGCGGGGTTCCCATCTCACCCCCCCAGTTTGCTGCACGGAGTTTGTCTGCAGCCCTTGGGGGCCACGGAGCTGGGCATTGTACTGGGGGGGTGTCTTGTGCGCACAGGAGCACATGCTGGGTGCACTGGGGCATGCACTTGGCACAGCGGCGTGTGCAATAAGTGCGATGGAACATACACTGGGTCCACTGTCGCAGGCACTGGGTGCACTGGAGCTGAAGTGTGCAGTGCCCAGGGGCTTTGGGCAGGGGCATGGGGCTGGCGGCTGCATGTGTGCCCTAGCACGGGTGGCTCCAGCACAGGGAACGCTCATAAAAGCCCTGGGACTGAGCCTGGGCAAGGAGAGCCCAGGCTGGACTGGTGGGAGGACTGGGGTGGAGGGGTTGCTGGCGCAGAAAGGTTTGGCAGCGTGGGGTCCGCCTCAGTCTCCACCACCAAACCCCGCCATGCTCAGACTCAGCTCTGTGTCTGCAAAACAGGGCCCCAGGGAGCTCTGTGGCCCAGGATGGCTCTGCGCCCATGCCGGTGCAGGCTCCCCTCCACGGCTTGGGCTCATGTTTCCGTGGCTCATCCCTTCTTCTGCTTTATATCCTCACTTCCCTCAAAAATAAATGCTCCCACTGAAACGTTAAGGGGACGGTGGAAGGTTAAATGCAGTTTTTGTGGCGTCATGACTGTTCGCAGCTAACGTGATTGCCAGCGGCCGGCGGTGCAGCTCAGGTGGTGGTGGGAAGGCCTAGGCTCTGCCGCTTCTCCCACCACATTCCTCCAAACCAGTGCTGAGCCCATCCGGCAAACAGACCCAATGTCCTCCTGCAGGTCTGAGAGTCAGGGGGAAGGAGCAGGGCGGCTGCCATGTGTACGGGAGCTCAGCCCATCCCTCCCCTCCCAGCCACGACAGGATTTGTTGTTCTCACCATTCTTTCGGTGACTAATGAACTTAATTTCTTTTTCTCCACTTCCTCTCAAAAAGGTCATTTTTATATGCCATTTGCAACCTTTTTTTGCAACGGCCAAACAAAGAGTGTCCATAGGTTGGAAAAATGCTGCTGAAGCTGGTGGAGGCCCCGGTGGCAGGGCTACAGCCACCCTGCTCCTCGTGGAGCTGACATGATGCCAGGTTAGCCTCTTGCAAAAATGCAGCGCTCCTGTCTAAGCACTGCTGCAGCATCCTGCACTCTCAAGTGCTTCCAGAAAACACAGCGAGTTGTACCAAGTAACCAAGTGCTCTGACTTGGAGCAACAGGACCGTAAAACTTCAAGCGAGTTTGAACTTTGTATTTTCTCTATTAAACTTTTGTTTTTCCTTTTCAGCAGGGGCTGGATAAAGACTCAGCACGAGGAGATCTCTTGGCTTTCCTTCCTTTTTTTCTGTCCCAGACATTAAAACAAAGGCTGTCTCACCTTCGTCTGAAGTCAGGACCGAGTTCTTCATCTGACCACAGACACACACAAGGAAGGTAACACAAAGCAAAGCAACTGTTTGTTTCTGCAGCTTGCTTTTCACACATCTTACACCTGTATTTCAACCTAGCCTATTGCAAATAACTTTTTTGTTATTTGATTCTCTTCCTTTGCTCCCCTTAACCCACAGCAAAGTGTGTGAACACTGTTTTGAATGTGAGGTATTAGCAGCAGCCCTGCCTGTGGGATTCAGTACGGTACCCAGGGTCTAATCCTGTCCACCACTATCATTTATCTTTGCTGAACTCTCATTATTTCCTGCCTAACAAGGTTTAGAGTTCAGCCAAGGGACATACTGCAATAACATAAACCTGGAAGACAGAAGATCTGGTCTCAGCATGCACTTTGGCTGTGCTAAAGCAAAGCCAGATTTCTTCCGTGTGTTTGATGCTGATGCTCCTTTCTGCTGCGGATGCACTGTAGCCCATTCCAGGGGTGGCTGAGAAGATGCTGCAGCTCCACCGCATCACCAGCCAGGCATCACCGGCATCCTGCCCTACCCAGTGCCGCTGAGGCGGGGTGGGTTTCACTGAATGAGCTGGGGGGGGTCTTCCCCAGCTGGAGACCTCTGACGCTGGAGAAAAATAGCTAAATCACTCCCAGCCCTAACGAGCCTCCAATGCGCATAAACCAAGAGAGGGTTGGTTAAAGGAATGGGGCCAGAACTGTGGGAAAGGCAGAGTTTCGCCTGTGCCCTCAAGAAAAGGGCAGTACCGGAGCCTGCCCGGTACCCAGCTCCCAAACACCATCACCCAGCAAAGCTCGTTGCTGGGGACCACCTGTCTCGCACATGGCCATCCTAGAACAGACAGCCACCTTTTTGCCCAGAAGCAGTTCCTCGTGCCCCGGGGAGGCTCCGAGCACCCTGTCAGGAGCAGGCATTTGCCTGCCAGAGCCCAGTGCTGCAGGATGCTGAGCAGCAGTGACCACAGAGGATGCTCCCCGCACCTCGGGGCACTTCCGCTGAAAAATGATCATGCATCGAACATACAGTGCACGCCAGCTGAACAAGAGAAACAGCAGTAGTTGCGTAAATCTCTCCTCAAAGGCAATTAGTGGAGCTGCTGTTGGCAGGAGCATTGCAGAGCAACGAGCGTGCATCTCCCAAATAATCCAGTTCCAGAGATAAGCATATCACCTATTCCCTGCTGGGGAATGAGACACAGCACCTAATGCAACAGAGAGGCAGCAGACCTTGAAATGAAAAGTAGTGTGCGTTTGCAAGCAGCTAATAACTTCTGGGGTGCTCAGACATGCCATGGGCACTGCTGCAGTCAAGGGCGGGACGTGCAGCCCCACCGGCAGCGTTGTGGAAAATCAGCATTAGCCTCACGTTCAGAGTGCTGGATGAGCGGTGCCCGAAGGTCAAGTGTGTCATCCCTGGGGGAGGGATGCACAAAGAGAAATAAAGTGATTTTTTTCCATCCATTTGACTAAAAGCCAACCCTAAGTTAAAGGCTGCCAGCAGCAGGGCTGGCCTCTCCAAGGACAAGGCAGCAGTTTGCCTTTGCATCTAAGTGGCTCAGTCTGAGCCCCCGGCGCAAGTGGGCTGCTGTGCACCCACCCAGTGCCTGTGTCCAAAGCTGTATTCAGTGGGCGTTTGTTCTAAAACTGACACTTTTTACAACGCATTTTGACTTTAAGCATTCATCCTGTTGTAATAAAAACTTTGTCAGAAAAACATCAGCCAGGTGCCTTGCTCCAACACTACCATAAGCAAAGATACTTTCCTGAACCTGCACCTCAAAATAAGATGCTGGGCACGCTAGCAGTAGGAAGCAAACATGAAACACCAATACCTGCATAAATTGCCCACTTCTTTTGCAAGATGCCCAAAGAAGTCAGCATGAGGGTCCAAGCTGGCTGGGCTGGCAGGCGCTGCAGCCAAGCCCCCGGGCCCAACCATTGCCCTTCTCCTGGCAGGGAAGATGGAGCCAGGCAAGAGCAGGCAGAGCAGAAAACCTCAGTTCTTAGCTTTTTCCCCTCCCTAGGCAATCCTCAAAACTGTGTCATGTCCCCGTCCCCCCCCCCCCCAAAATCCTGTGATTTTTCCCCAGGATGTGCACAGAATGGGAATTTTGACTTAGTGGCTCCGCTGAGCTCTTACTTAACTAGTAATGCATAGAAAAATGATCCTGAAAATAGCTGAGAGCAGGCCAGAGCTTGCTCCTGGTTAGGTCCTGGTGTGGGGCAGAGGTGGTTGTCATGTCTTTTGGGAGGGAGCTGGTGCTAGCTATCCTGTGCATTTAGCTCACTGGGCACGGAGTCCAAAGTAATCTTTACAAAAAGGGACCTGATAAATAAACCAGACAGATGTGCACAGCCAGCAGTCAAGATAGGTTTTCTCTAGAGCAGAAGAGTAATCAAATTCTGCGTAGACATGCAGGGAAGGAGAACCGGAGGTACAGGAGACAGCACAATGTAATTTACAGGGCAGCCATCCCTCACCGCTCCTCTGCATGGGGAGCAGAGCTTGCACCTGTGACTGTGGTCCCCAGCCAAGAGCGGTCCCTGCTCCCCCATCGCCATCCCTGCCCCATTAATGGCATGCGTTCCCTCCTGTGATGGCACCCACACTGCCAGCAGCTGGGTCTGTCCAGCTGCCCCAGCACTGCGGCTTCTTGCATTCCCAGAGCAAAGCCTGGATTAATGAGCTGACAAAAAAAATAATCAGTATCTTGGCTGTTTTGTTGAATAGACTCTGCTAAAGGAGAAAGACCAGGAGACAAATACTGCTTTCACCTCTCCCAGCCAGCTCCAGCGCAGAAAAGGGCAGGGGGTTAACTCGCGGGGAGATCTCCAGGGAGGGGGCACCAGCACCTGCGATGCTCGATGCTCAGGGAAGAGGGTCAGAAAGGCTCCCCAGTCCCTTCTGGCAGCAGAAAATGGATAAAGGGGTGAGAGCTACTGGCCAGCTGCAACATCGTCGGAGAAGAAACCAGAGCCCAGGCTTCCCTGGCTTTGCTACCTCTACTTGCCTACCCATGTCCTGAGGAGCCAGCCCCTGGCAATATGGTCTGAACTCTCCCTATGCTTATTTTCCCTTATTATTTATCATGTATTTCTTTCACAAATGAAGGAGTTTCTCACTTAAATCCCCATCACTGGGCTGGTGGACCCATCCTTCCCTGGGAAAGGCCGTCCAAAAGGAGTATGTGTGATAAATGACCCTGTCCCCTAAGAAAGCCACGCTGGTTTACATCGTGTGCATTACAAGAGTAACTGGCACCATACCTGCAATGGCCAAAAATTGCCTGATAGGTCTGTAACCTTCCCATGCTCCATATAACTGAAATCATCCAACCGATTCAATTGCTACATCGCATGTAAAGAAAATATAGGCCTGTTACATCTCCCTAGGCATTCACAATTTGATAGAATAGTTCAATATATTTCAAATTGCATGACCTGCTTTCCTTTAAGGGTGTATTTCAGTACCTGCAGCACCGGCAGGCACACCGTGGTGATGACTCCGGGCTGGCTGCTTCTCACCCCGTCGGTGTCCCATGGGCTGAATCCATTCGGGACCACAACCCTGTCCAGGAAGGGCTGTTTCAAGCAGTAATGAATGCAACAAAAAATATTAAACTCCAAATACCTTTCTGTTACGCATGACTCGCATTATGGACAAACGCCAGCCACACTTCAGCATCCTCTTTCTTGTGTGTAAAGGCTATTTTTTCACCTAAAAAAGAACCTGACAAATCAATGCCTGGACTTATGCCTGTAGGAAAGAGTAATTTCTTACAGTCAATAGAAATATTTTCCATTTTTGAGCCACATTCTGGGTAATCTTCAGATAATCAAGAAATCAGCCAATCTCCCCATTCCAGCTTGGCCAGCTGGTAAAGCACCTGACAACAGAAACAGCTAAAACAATTTGAGCACAAGCATCCCCTTATTTATTAATCTTCTTCCCTTTTCCTTTTGTGGGCTTTACTTTGTAGAAATGACATGTCAGAACTGCACAGGGACAGACTTACGTCGTGCAGCTTTGGTGTGCTGCTCCTTGGAGGCAGAGGGAGCATATTCAGTTAATCCCTCACCTCCATATTCATTTCAGCAGACCTATATGGCCCCATATAGGGCTGAGCATTTTGCAGAGGTAGGTTTTATCTGCCAGCCAGGGTCTGCTCCATCCCCTGCCCACCTGGGACACTCTGAGCAGTGACAGCAGCGACGCAGCCCAGAGCCGCCTGCTCTGTGGCAGCAGGACGTGGGCAGCCAGCACCAGCTGAAGAAGCCTTTTCGTCGCTCTTTTCTCAGACGAGACTTTGGTCTTGGTCCAGGGACTCCACCTGACAGGTGGATTTTTCCCTCCAAGGAGGGATTTTCATTGCCTGGGTGTAAGCTGCTCGTCCCTCGCCGGCTGGGATCCCACAAGCAACCTAAGGCAGATAATGGGATGCAGGGGTTGGAGAAAACCATGAAGGAACAAAGAAGAAATGACAACATAGGAGGGAAGAGTCTTCATATCTCCATCCTTAGATATTTTTAGTCTGAAAAGCCCAAATGCATCACCAAGATATAAAAAGAAAGCTTCCCGCTCATACCTGTGCTGGAGACCTTGGTGCAGTGCTCTGCCCACTTCCCACCCTGGTCAGAGGCTTGCTCTATGGCAGGTTGGGAGCAGGGACTCTCGGCGGTGGAAGGGACCCTGGTTAGGAAAGGAACAGCCCGTGCTCACCTGCCTGCACGACACCACAGCCCAGCCCTCCCTGTTCGTGGATGGGGACAGGCGATCCTTATGCTGCAGGAACAGCCTGGCTGCTGACGGCAAACAGCAGCACGTTCAACCAGCCCTTCTTTGTGGGCAACAGAAACCTTGTATTTACCCACGGGCACAATACAGCGTACATGCATAAGCTTTTCAGATACTGATCCTTGAAAAAGCAGTAGAATTACATAGAAAAAATCTGCCAGCTATGACTGATTTCTTCTTACTGTTATCTGGGTGGAAAACCAGGATACACTTTTAAAAGGGAAGTCTTCATCAAGATGCATGTTACGTCCTTGTCCATACTACCATTCTGGGTAAAATGGAGCAACTTTTTCTGTTCTCCACTGGGAGAAAAAGATTTTGATTTCTGCTGGCCAGCCCTTACCACCTGGCTGTGCTGTCTTTTGGTGTCGAGGATGTGATCGTGCCACGGTGCTGTGTCACACTGCTGCATATCCTGAACAAGATGTCCTACCCCCCTCTCTCACGTCCAAGGGGCTCCAGGAGATCCCTGTGGGCACCTACAGCCCACTCCTGCACTGCTGCAGACTCAGCCCCAGGAGACACAGGCTGGGTAAAGCTCACCCAAAGGGTTTGCTGAACAGTCGATGTTGGTGTTTGTTGGATTCTGCCATTTCTGGTTGACAAACTGCAATTGCAACATCCCTGCCTCTCCTGGGTAACTCGGAGAACTGCTGCACACTCAGGTTGCTCAGCCGTGGATATTGTTATGATGTTGGTGTGTTTTATTTTAGTCTCACCTCTGGGTACAAACAGCTGTCACCTCAGAAGTGCCCTTTCCAAAAAGCAGAGCTGAAACAAGACTCTTGCTGATGCTCAAAATGCAAGGCTTTTACTTCTGTGCTGCCCAGAGGTTTTAGCACTGGGGCAGCATTCACAGATGTAGGAAAACCATCTCCCTCTAGCTGGGGGAGACATCATAGGCTCAGCTGGTGAGATGCAGGGGTCTTGTCATGGGTGTTTAATAACAAAATGTTAATAGCAAAATGTTTTCAATTGCAGCCATTAAAATTAGATCCAATACCTTCCAGTAGGAGAATGTTTCCAACCAGGAACACACAGCTACTTTGCTCTAGAGTTACCATTATATTTACTCACACCATGAGTGAGGCTAGCTTTGCCCACTGCTGCTCTTGGGGGATCAACTTTTCATTCATTTATTTGTCTAGATCCACATCTGCTGTCTTAAGAAGTAAGTAGCTCAGACAGAAAAGCTGGAGACCTGCCTGGCCATTTGGTCTAGAGCAGCAGCCTCGAAGAGCAAGCTGAATTAACTCCATGTATTAAGGACAGTATGAGTGCTATACTGGCAAACTACGCAGGCTGCACGGTGCCTTATTCCCTCAGACCTCCTAGAGCCAAAGGGACCGAGTACCTAAGTCACTTCAGCACTTCTGGGGAAAGCTGTACATAAGAAGTGAGTTTTGGTTGGTTTCAGCTTCCAAATCTGTGCCAGCACTTGCCCAAGCACTTAATTTTCACTGGAGCTAAATAGGAGTCAGTCTCCCAACAGCTATAGATCACTGCATTTACCAGAACTAAATAAATACATACACAGAATTGACCCTGAATAGCTTAAGAAAATCCGGCTTTCTCCTGCAGCTGAGTGTCTGTGGACACGGCTCAGGACATGTGGCCTCTTCCTGTCCCTAGAAGCACCATCGAGGATGCCTGTCACACACCAGGCTACTGCTTCCAGGTCTGTTTCCTGCTGGAGTGGGAAGAGACCCATAACCTCATACCATTTATCCTTGACAGCAGAGCTCAGGGGAGGGCTCACAGAGATGCTATCTTACAGCAGCACATCAACTGCATTTGCTGTCTCCTCAAGTCAAGGAGCAAGTTCTCGGCCCAGGCTGCCAAGAAGTGATGGGCCATGGTGGTCCCCCCACGCCCACCTTTTCCACCCAGCTAAGGACTGGGGGGCAACAGGAGGGTTGCAGGAACAGTTAAGGATGGTTGGGTTGGAAGACTCTGGTTCTCTGCTAAACCAGGAAAACACAATCTCTTTGCCCCATTCCTTTCCGCTCTGATTTTAGTCTCGCTGGAAATCTGAAAAGAACGAACAGCAGCAAATGGGACTGGAGAAGCAGACCAAGCCAGACTCCATGCCTGCGGCTGCTGCCCCAGCGCCCAGCCATGCCAGCCAGGCTCAGCTCCGCCAATGCACGACATCATGACCTCACGCAGAAGAAAAGCAGCAGTGCCGAGGCACTGCTGGGACTTGGGTCTTTCCCTCCCTTCTCCGCTCCTCCTGTCCTTTTGCATTATTAGATGTGTGTTGAAAAAGGGGGGAAAAGGAACCAATTAGGGGTAACGGTGCTAGTCTAGCATGCAGCAATATCCATTAACTAGGAGGCTGCTATGCTGCAATTAGTTTTAAGCGGTCTTCAGCATTTTCACTAGCTCTTAGATGCTTTTGACATCCCTAATATACACCACAGTAACTGTAGAAGATGGCAGATGATGATTAAGATGCACTTTTCTAGAGTGCGCTGAGTACCTTGTAGCTACAGACCATGCATATAAAGCAATATTGCTTATTATTCAGTGCTCTTTGTTACATTAATCATGTGCTTGCTTTGCTCTGGGAAAAGGAATTAGAATATGGCAATATTCTGGCTGCTTGTTTTTAAAATACACGTGTGGGTGGACACTCCAGCTACTGCTCATATTTTTTTCTCTTGCAAGTCACAGAAGAGCTGTTAGTGATTCTCCTCCCTGGTATTTTCTCTTTACACAAATTTTGTTGGCCAGACTCAGGAAGGAAGCTGCCTCAAGCCAATCGACAAGTGTTGCATGGAAATAATAAGCATTACTAATTGAGAAATGTTTTAATTTCTGCATTGCAGATAGGAAACCTTGGAACAGCTTTAAAATGAAAGGTCCTATAATATTTTTCCTCCAGCAAAGAAACAGAAGGCCTGCAGCACTATTATCTTTCCCCATTAAAACATTTCTGATCTGACACCATCTAGTCTGAGTATTGCTTAACAAGTTCTCGGAAATGCACTGCAATGCTGTTTCTGAACATTATTTAAGAGCTCTACAGTGGTAGAGAGCAAGGAATTGATTTTTAAGACCAAAATTTGAGCCAAGCTTTAAAGCAAGCTTGAGATCCTGAAATGCAGACCTAAGGAAAACCTGTGTTAATGCTCCACTCAGTCCATGTTGCTTCCAACTTAAAGCAGCTACTTAGTGGAGAAACTTAAAGACAGGGTTAAATTACTGCTGGAAATACATACCTAGCTTGTTAAAGCTAGGAACTGCCAGTCCTCATTAAATCCCAGGACAGAGGGTTGCCAGTAAATGCAGTAAGTGACCTTGCCTGAAATGTTTCAGCCTTCACCCAGCCACCCAGGCTACCAACAGGCCTCACGATTCGTTCAGGATGTTGCAGAGAATTTTTAGTCAACTGTGTTCACCTAGTGATCCTGTAAAAGATGTTATGGGGGCATTAATAGCAACTCAACAAGTTGTATCAGCATCTTCCATGACCTTGTCTCACCACATCTGAACTCGTGAAGAACGTGTCAGAAAAACAGCGAGTTCTGGGATTGAATGACATTTGATTGAATGGGGGGTGGGGGAAAAAAAGAGAGAAAAACAACCAACTTGAGAAGTAGCGAGTTACCATTCTCCTCACCAGATACGAACAGTGTGTCAAGGCATGTCTCCAAGCTGAAGAGTTTACAGGATGCATAAATAGCTCCCTAAAAAACATGTTGTCACTGCCTCATGAAAAAGCATGCTGTTAGCAAACAACAGTTAAGGACAAAGCCTGTAAGGTAATACAAGAGCTAACTCTATCAGACATCAGAAATGCTTGTTTACTTCAGACAAACAATCTTACCTGAATGTCTTTCATCAGAGTATCTTCTGCTTTTTTTTATAAAAAAAAATTGACGACCAGATCTGTTCACTTTTTTAAAGTGCATTTATTCAAAAAAGGCTAAAGCATTTATTTCCAACATATATTCCTTACGCTACAAAACACTTTAATCCTTAAAGAAAAATCATTATTCCTTTAATTCAGCAAAATGTTCCTACATAAGAAATAAAAACCCTAAGCATATGTGCAATAAATTCCTTAAATGCTATCTGCAAGAGGCACATACTACTTCAAGTACAGTTTTAGCAAAAACCTACCCACCAGTCCCTAAAAATGATGAATCTTCAGCTATTGCCCAGTTAGTCTGAGGGCCATAATTCTACAGCTATGCCATCACTCCAGAATAACGTTAGCCCAAGAGTGCTGGTTTTAAGAGCACAAGAGGAACGATGCCACCATCTGTCCCAGCACACACAAAGCCAACAGATCCAGGTTATGAGGAGGCAGATCCAACTACAAGGTTTATGAAGTAACAATTATTTACAAGTGGAATGTGGCCAGTGTTTCATAACGATTAATGAGCGTCCCCAAGTAATATGGTATTTTTCACTCTGTTACTAACTATAGTAATTCTCTACATAGCTCCCTGGAAGACTGTAAAGATACTGCCCTGCAGTTTAGATTTGTATGGAACTTTTAATAGCCAACATCTTCACAGGCATCAGTTCAATTAAAATAAATTTCTCTTAAGAATGATAGATTACACATGCACAAAAGTCAGACTAGTTCAGTTTATACAATTTATTTATTAATACAGATTTAATTTACAATACAATTGATCTAGCACACCCCCAAACATAGATTATTTACGCAGCATGAAAGGCAGCCACACCAGGCATCACTCATTGCCAATCTGCTCTAGGCTCCTAGGCTGGAACTGGGGGTGCTGATGCCCCCACACCACCATCCTGCACCACCAGGAGCACCTGAGCACCTCCACCCCCCACTCTGTCCCATGGGACCTCCTCCTGTAGCCACCAAAGGCAGCCTGGGGGGAACTGCCAATGATTTTCCCAGGTGCAGGCAGGACTGAGCCTATTTTGTTGAATTAGTTGTTTCTTGTGCTCTGCCAGCCCCCAGTGATCTCCATACCATGTACAGGGAAAACACTGCAGTGATAATGACACATTACGGAACATCTCAGCTGTGTGAATAATTGCACATACACACTGCCCTGCCTTTGCACAGGCATTTCCATGAAGGCAGTAGGACTTGTAGAGACATTATTAGGTCTCATGACATTTTAAAAAGGCTTAAATATAAAATGTCTTATAGGGGTTTCAAAGGCTGGAATGGAACTGAAATAGTCTTTGCGATAATAATTGCCAGATGCTAAAAATGACCCACAGAGAAGCATTGCATAACTTCTTGGAAATGAAAGAACAGAGAGATCAAAATATATGCACAAAATTAGAGAGGCAAAAGCGAGAGTTACTTTCAAGCAAAGCCATTATGGCTGCTTCTCCACCTGCCCTTCAGCTTGGGCAACAGAAGTGACAGTCACACACAGCAGTAGCACGGAGGACTATACCAGTCAGCACCACAAGTCCAGCACAGAAAGCTCACAGGATATCATCTCCAGTAAGAAAAATCAGGCATAGAGCCTTTCTATCAGCTTGGCAAATTGGCACGTCATTTTGGCAAGTAAGCCTAACATTTCAGTTGGCACCAAATAGTCATGCAGAACTTGCTTGGGTTTCTGAAATCATAATGAGTAAGATTTTCTGCTGAATCAAGTGGCATGAGGGCTCCAGCTCTTAACTGGGGCAAACTCCCCTGGCACACACTGAGCTAACCAACCCCTTCTGTTGGTGAAGGAACAGCCTGAGAAGACTAGAAAAGCAGCCCACAGACACACACAGGAGACAGTGGAGCATCAGCAGCCAGCATTGATTGTCAGAGTTGTTCAAATATGTGAGATATTAACATGGATACAAACTTCATGGCTTTGTGTATTAGTCTGCAACACGTGAACAAATAATGGCTGAGACAAAAGGCCCTTCTCTAGCATCTTACGTAGAAAGCCAGCAATTATTAATAGACACTAATGCTTTCAAACTAAAAAAGAGTATGTATTTTCCAGCATCTCTTATTCCATATTTTGCTCATCTTCAACAATAGAATCATTTCACTAGAAAAGTGCTATAAAAAGAAGCAATTCCTCTCTCCCACGCCTCTTGCGTCAAGACTATGTTACTGTGTAAAAATCAAATCTACAGTGCAATACTAAATTCCATACAGTCTTCTGCTTGGACTAATATATACACAGAGTAGGAGATCTACAGGACAGGCTGATGCAAATATTTGTACTTATTTTCTTGAAATCTTTCTCAAGCATGCACTGCAGGTGAAGCTTATCATGCTTGTCTCTTGCTAACAATAGAGAAAGAAAAAAAAAAGCAGGGGGAAGGTGTGAGGATTGAGACACTGACCCTGTGATGCTGCAAACGGAATCAACTTTATTGTCTAAATTTTCCATGTATATATCATTCAGAAAGGGGAAGGCTTCTTGCATTCCGCAATCAAGTCTCAGAGCACGTCCCCCGATATGATTCAATGTTTGTGTTCTTTCTTCAGCTCCTGGTTGTCATTTCTCGGCTCCTTATCTCCCGGGTCTGGCTCATCCCATATTGTTTATGGAATCATTGAAATGTGCAGAACTAGCACTGTACAAATCTTCCTTTGTTCTATATTTAACAAAGTGACTGAAGCCGTACATTTCCCATGCCATCTTTAAACAAAATGTTGCTCTCCACAGGAAGGAGACAAGAGATAGACTAAGACCATGTCTCCAGTCCCCTCATTTGTGCAAAGCATCTGCTAAAAGTTTGTCAGAGAAGAGTTTGCTTTAAACACACAGCTTGCAGGTGTAGATATTTCTTCCCAGATTAGTGTTTCCTGAACTGACTCATCATAACCCTCAGCTAAAACCTAGGTAACTTGGATGAAATAAGGGGGGGCAGAGGGGGAATCTAAGGAAACTCCAAGATTGCAAAAGTAGCTTCCACCACACAAAAAACTGGACCAACAGTTGAGAAAGGAAAGGCGAATTGCCAGGATAACCAACCACTACCTCAACTGGTACTTAAAACAGCCTAATTACCTTCATGAAGGAGGCAGCTCTTGCTTAAGGATGCCAGGAATCACCCCCTGATTGGGAGCCAGAGGATGTGGAACCTCTTACCTCTGCAAACAGCCTGATTATATGCTGGCATAGCTGTAATCACTCATAGAACTGCAGAAGTCTCAGGAATTGCACACCACACAGGAAAACTTAACTTTTACTATTAAAAAAAGTGTCTTTGGTATGCAAGCCAGTCTACCAAAAATGTAAGCATCTGGAGCCACATACATGTTCATTTGCAGTGCAAATCCCTAGCTTTGTTAAAGATTTTCTCTGGTCAACAGATTCCTGAAAACAATTTTTTAAGCATACACACTACAGTTTCTTTTGAGCCAATAGGCTGGAAATACTTAAAAACCAGCATGTACTCACAGGGATAGAGACATTTGTTTCTGAATGACATTTTTCTCTTCTGTAAACTTGCATTAAAAACTTCTAGTCACATGTAATTGCTAACACTGAACATTTATTGTTTTAAAAAAATAAACATGCAGAAAGCCATCCTCTTTAAAAACAACACATAATATAATCCAGCAGAGATTTTAGAGAAAAGCAATAGCCTAGAAGGCATGGATTCATCTGAAACTTCCTGCAGAAATGTATTTTCTGTGGGAGTCCATGCTCCAGTTACACCATGCAGCAATGAGAGTTCAGCCAAAGACAGTCACATAACAGAGCACTTGCCTTGCAGTTTATCTTTCTTCTTCTGCTTCTTGGATTTCTTTCCATCCACTTGGAGACTAACAGTTCTCCTCTTCTCCAGATTCAAGAGCTCCTGGAAGAGCTCCTGCACATTGTAGTTCATTTTGGCTGATGTCTCCATAAAAGAGCACTTCCACTTGCTGGCTAATGCTTGCCCCTCACTGGCATCCAGCTCCCTCTGGGTCTCATCACTTTTGTTACCCACCAACATTATTGGGATTTTTTGGATGTCCCCTTTAATCTGACAAATCTGTTCAAATATGGGCTGAAGATCTTCCATGGACTGCCTGCTGGTGACAGAGTACACCAAGATGAAAGCATGCCCTTTGGATATAGACAGCCTCTGCATAGCAGGGAACTGGTGGCTTCCCGTGGTGTCTGTAATCTGAAGGGTGCAGATGCTCTTATCACAGCTGATTACCTGCCGGTAGGTATCTTCGATCGTGGGGATATAGGTTTCTCTGAAAGTTCCCCTTACAAAACGAAGGACCAAGGAGCTTTTCCCAACCCCTGCTGCTCCAAACACAACCACCCTGTAATCATTGCTTTGTTCAGGCATGTTTACTGCGCTGCGATACAAGCGAGGATTTTAACGGAAAGAGCCCGAGTTCCTCAAGTTTACACACCCCTATACAGAGGTGGCCTGCAGAGAAGGGAGAGGGAGGGGGCAAAAGGGACAGAGAGGAGCAGGGGGGAGAGAAAGAAAAAGAAATCGTTCACACCATCTCCGTAATTTTACGGTGCATTACTGAAATAAGCAGCTAAATAAGTCAATACCCCTCCCATCCTTTTTTCTTGCGTTAAAGAGAAATAAACCACTATCTCCCCAGGCACACATCCCATCCACACTTAACGTTATGAGACGTGAAAACGAACTTACCTGTAGCCATCAGCCCCAGCGAAAGAAGACCAAAATCGCCCACCAGCAGCTGGAAGCTCTGCCAGCTCGGCCGGAGCCCCGCCGCTGCGGGGAGGCTCGGCCCCGCGCCTGCCCACCTCCCCGCCTCCTTCCTCCCCACCCCAACCCGCGGGCAGCTTTCCCGCTCGGCACCTGGGGGCGGCGGTCTCAGGGCCGCCGGCTTTCTCCCTCTTCTCCATGCTCCATCCACCCACTGCCTGCCGGGCCGGGAGAGCCGGCCGCTGCGGCGACCCTGCCGACGGACGGCAGCTACCGCAGCGGGCTGCGCCACCTCCCCGGGCAGAGCCCCGCGGCAGCGGCCGGGCGGGAGAGCGCTGCTGGGGCCCCGCCGTGCTGCTGCTCTCCGGCCTTCCCGCCTACTGCGGGCTCCGGGCAGGGGACCTGCCTGCTACCCCGGGCCTCACACCGTAAAATCCAACCTTCCTCTTGAAAATAAATAGACAAACCATCGACACAAACACCTGAGCTTGGTGGTTAAAGCCACCGGAGCCAGGTTTCGGCGTTCCATCCCCCCAATTCCACGCACAAATAAACGGGAGGCTCTTTCCCGCTATCGCACCTCCTTCAGCCCCCGGCACGGCTTACCCCTGGGCACTGCCGGCTTTCACCCAGCCCGCAGGTTCCCCTGCTCAAATTTAAGGCTGATTTTGTTTTAGCACTTAAAACACGGGTCGGCTTTCCACCCCCGCTGCCGTTAAAGCGGCAGGGACGACCTGAGGTGTTCCTGCCGCCCTCCCCCGGAGAAGCCACCGAACCTTTAGGGCTGTGGCCGCTATGGTCCACTACTTTGATTTGGCTCCCTCGCACTGGCAAATAAGAGAGTTGTATTTCACAATCACAGGTTCTATTGCTCCTTATTTATGAGAGATTTCCCCCAAAAACCGTCTCTCTGCACACTCTCTTAAGGCGGACCGGATAACCTGGTGCCTGACAGAAGGCGCCCATGTCCCAGCTGCTACGTCTCCCGAACGGCCCGGGGCCGAGAGAACCGGGCCCGCAGCCGCCGCTCCCGCTTCCCTCAGGCCCCGTCCCGCCTCGGCACCTCCTCGCTCCGCTCCGCCCGAGCCGCCTCCCTGGCCGCCGCCGCCATGGCGGGCAGGAGAGGGCGCCCAGGGCCCGGCTGCCGCCTGACGGCCCTGCGGCGGGAGGCGGCCGAACGCAGCCCCTTTCCCAGCCCCGCCGCCCCTCTCCCGCAGGGGCTTCCCGGCCGCGGAGCCCCCGCCAAGGCGCTACCCGAGCTCTCCCTCACGCCCCAAAATGGCTGCCGGCCCCCACAGAGGGAGCTCTGGGCAGCCAGACCCCAAACCTGCTTTTCCAGAGCCACCCACCTAGCACCCAGAGAGGAACCACACCGACCTCCACCCCAGAGGTCAGGCCTGGCTCGTTAGCGGTTTAATATGGACATCTTAATTGGCCAGCTGGCGATGGCAAACCACCACAGGAGCACCGTGATACTTGGCTGCCTGCTGGCATGCTGGCAGGGGTCAGCTCTCCTCCCCAGCTGCTGGCCGCAGAGGGTGGGAGGGCTGGAGGGTGCCAGCCTTAGAGCAGAGGTTCAACATTTGTCAGGTTGACAGGTGCAATTTGTTTAGCCATAATTCCTGAGGACAGCCAGTCTGGGCTTGTACTAACAGCAACATCTCCCACCGTGACAATTAAACCCACCCCAGTGTCTGGCTGTGACCGGGAGAGAGGTGTTGCATTGCCTGGATGAGAATTCTTCTCTTTTTTTTTCTCTAGAATGGGCTTTTTTTTCTAAGTGTGACCTTAGGCTTGGACCAGAGCTTCCCGTGTGGAAGTCTGCAAAAGGCCGTGGGTCCCTGGGTGGCCATCAGGGAGTCACTGGTGCAGAACTGAGCTGCCTCAGGGGGAGAGGACGGTCCCCTGCCAGCTTGATCGGACAAGGCCAGGCCCTGAGGAAGCTGCAGCTGGGGCTGGGAGCTGAGGAATATGCCAATTTTAACACGTCACAAAGGGCATTTGTGGTTCTCCACTGCCGGGATACTCAGCATGAAGAGAGTGAGGGGGACAAATGTCCCTGTTAAGAACGCGGCTCTGACCAGTAGACTTGAAAATGGGGGTACCCTTGGCCAAGGGGTACCTTCAGGGTCTTTTTCTTGTCTGTAACTCTTGTGCTGCCTGAGACAGGGGTGTTTAAGAAACCCTTTTGAAAATCTTTACTCTTTTATTGTCGTTGTTACAGTTAAACTACAGCAGGACAAACTCTGCAGCCAAAGGGGCCGGTACACCTGCCTCAGGACCTCCCTGTGCTGCCCACCTTGGGAGGGGACGGTCCAGAGCTCTTTACACCCCTCACAGAAGCTGTAACTGAAAACGTGGTTAAAGATGGTGCCATAGATGTTTCCCCCAATTCTTTGGGCCACAGGGCCTACTTTGGGGAATAATAGCTCTAAAAGGGGCAAATAACTTCTGAAAGTCTACAGGAACATGGTTCTCCTCAGCTTCTGCTGCAGACTGCCTGCCCTGCCCTGGCCTGCCATCCATCCCAACCACATGCACTTCTGCGTGACATTTTGCTGGCACATCTTGGGACAGCAAGCTTGCTCCCTCCAGTCCCCTGCTCCTCCTGTGCTCCCCATCTAGATCGGCGGTGACTGCCTCTTTCACAGGCCAAACTCTCTAGGAAATAATTGCTTATCCCAACACATGGTGCTTAATAACCTGTGGTTTCAAAAGCCATAATTACATCCTAGTCACAGAAGGGAGATGGTGCTGCTTGCAGTCTAGGATGAGCATGCAAGCTTCTGGCTGGGGCATGCTCAGGTCTGTAAGCCTAAGAGTTAAATCTCTTTGCGGGTATTTGTCATAGCCCTTCCTAGAAAGCTTGGAGCTGGGGAAGTGAAGGATTACTCCCTGGTGGGACATTGCTCTGCCACCTTGACTCTTAACAGGATCCAGAGCAGCCAGAAGCAGCCGTAAAAGCCAAGTGGAGGAGGTTAAGGTAGCCTGGATTTGAATCCTGCTGATGACTTAGAGTCATGAAATTAACACAGTAACTAAAAGAAGAAAGACACCTGGCCTGTATACTGATGCAGGTTGTAGCATAATTACAAAGAACAATTTGGCAGCAGTGGGAACCTGTTTCCCCCAGTGGAGACATAGGCAAAGAGCTGTGCCGTTCCCCATTCAGACCAAAGGTGAGCGGCATCTTTCGAAGTCTGAGGCTTGTTCCCTTGGCTGCTCCCCAGCAGTCTCATCCTGAGGCTCCCTGCTTCCCTGCAGCTTCTCTGGTGCCAGAGTTGCCTCTGGAGGGCTGGAAGCTTCAGGGTGTGCTGTGTACAGTGCGGTGGGAGAGGGAGGGAAGCCCTCCATGGTAGAGGATGACCTTGAGAATGCAATTGCAGGTGCCTGGCAAGTTAAAAGCTCTGTAAATCTCCTGCTTGCACTGGTGCGGAGCTGGAGAGCAATATGCTTACAGGTGGTCTCAGATGAATCCTGGAACAGAGGGAGCATGCCCCCAAAGGAGAAAATATTGACAAAAGCACAATTTCCATTGCTAAAATTAGTTTTCCCCTATCCTGAAACCCAGTTTCTGCAAATGTCCAACACACCCGACCCACCAGCCCCAGCTTTGGCCATGCCACTAGGAGCAAGCCAGGCAAAACCCCTTTTGATGGGATTTATGAACAGACTGATTTTGCTCAGGGCCAACTGGCTGTGCAAAAGCCTCTTTAAGGGAATATCCCACCTTTTCGCCTCTCCCCAGAAACCTTCCCCTACTTTACCGTGGTAGTTTATTCCCGTGTTCACAGTAGACAACAGACATCTGCCAGTTTATGCCCGTTGACCTGGCCGTACAATAAAGCTTTGGACCTGGCTGAGTGGATAGCCAGTGGCAGACTCTGCAACCTCTTCCTTGGCATGAGGGAGGGTAGCCGGCGGGAGCTTGGGTCTTGATACCAACCTACTGCAAAGCACTGGAGTGTTTCCCAGAGCTAACACCTCCCCTTCCTGCAGGGCAGCGACCAGCACCAGCCCTTGCACCACCCTGCACAGGAATTATTGGGTGTTGAGACAGCAGTTGTAGTTGTTCACTCGGGGACAGGACAGGATCAAGCAACAGACCTTTAAGGGAGAAAATGGCCCAGTTCCCTGCTTGAAACCATTTCTGTAGCTGCTCAGCTGGTGCCAGGATCTGGTTGGGCAGAAACAGAAAGTGATCACACCCTTCAGAAAATCTGGATAGGTTTCATTTTGGTACCTCATCCTTGTCTGAAGGGATGCTGAAGAGGCTGTGCCGCAGGGGAAAGGCAGGCTCCTAGATCCAAGGGGAGCTGGGCAGGGCACACATCACTGCTTCTTGTGGAGAAATGTGTTGGTGTGAGCATGCCTGCGTGTGCAACGAGAGGCCTGTGAATGGTTTTCATTCTTCCTGATGCCGGAGGAAGTCTTTGCCCACACCAGTGCCCGCCTTATTGGATGTGTGCCCATCTTTGTTCTGAGCAGCAACTTAGGAAAAGCAGATCTGCGCCAGGAACCGAACTGGCTTTGCATGAGGAGGTGATCAGTGCTATGACATACTTCCCCATCAGTGCAGCAGCAGCTGCAATCCCCACCCCCACCCCCCCCCAGCTCAGGTGCTGCTGAATAACAACTGAGCATCTGCAGATAAGATAGAGATGCATTGGTACTGCTAATTAGCCACCCACAGTAAGGCTGTGCTGTCCATGTCACCACTGGAGTAGGACCTGATGGGTCCAGAATCTGTCAGCACAGGCATGTCCTTGTGTCAGGCTCCGAGACTGCTGCTCGTGTATTACCAGGTGAATTTGTGATGGCTGAAGAGGCAATGCTTCCCTTTCCAGGTAGTCTCTCCTGTCCTTGAGGAAAAAGAAAAAAACAGTGGAAGGGACCTGAAGGCATTGAGAAGCTTTTCTGCATGTTTCTCCCATCCTGTCTGTGTTCGTTGTGCTTCTATGTTTTCCTGCTGTCACATCTCCTGTCTTCCTGCTGTACTTTTTTAGCCTACTAAAAATGAATGCAGTTCATGAACCATTTATGCTTGGGGCCATAACCGGATTATATACAACCTGGTCACATCTTGACTTCCGGTGGCCCCAGTTCTTTCCTGCTCTGTGGACAATTTTATGGAAAAATCTATTGGCTGGCCCATCCCCAGTATAGTAGCATCTGATACCAAGCCTACCTACATCTGCTGTGCAGAAGGCTACTGCAGTGTTATCATTCATATTTGTGTTTCTGTCTCTTGGTTAAGTAATTAAGTAATTTCTGCCTGTAGCCAAATCTCACTTTGGGAGGTACAGCAGCACCTAAAGTGCTAGTGAGCACTTATGGAGGAAATGCTTCTCAGTCCTTCCCCAAGCTTATTCTTCCAAAACCATTTGTGGTTTTCCAGGTTATCATTTCTTATTTCTCTGATACTCACTGCATCACTGACTCCATGGTATTCTCCCATCTATTTTAAATCCACTTCTATAATTACCAAGCAGCCTTGTAATGCTTGCCTCCTATCCCAGTGCAAAAAAAAAAAAAAAAGTGTCTTTGGACCTATTTCATACTGCTCTGGATTTTTTATCCAACGCAAAAAGCCCAGAGGATTTTCTCACGGAGCTTCAGTCTTAACATGAGGCTCCGTCAAGTCCTGTCATCATTCACTGCATTATTTACTAGGGGAAAATAAAAGCTAGATGCTCAACTACTTGGCTGGCTGCTTTAGACGCAGAAGCAAGCTGCCTCAAAGTCAGCTGCTGATAAAAGATTAGGGCTGATTCCCATCTCAGCTACACAACCTATAAGCAGACCACCTGATTTTTGCAAGGTACTTGGAAACACCCAGGATAGAACTTGGATCAAATCCATCCAAAAGTAAGGGGAACTATAACTGAGACCTTCAAAAGAAGCTTCTAAAGCCAGTAAGGTGCCCAGCTGCACTGAGCTACTTGGAAAGTTCCTGTCTGAAATAATAATAATGATATAATGATATAAATCAAATAATAATAAAGAAAATGAAAATAGGGGAATAAAGCAGATCTGTTTAACAGTACACTAATCAACATTGCTTCATGCTTAATACAAAGGGATAAAAATTAGTTCTAATAAACTGTACTTCTATTACATTAGAGAATTATTAGTGCTGTAGTCACAGTTGCTGAACCACAGCTGTGTGGGGAGTTAATGCTATTCAGGAGATTTTCTCCTGTTAATTAATCATCTCAATAAACCTGTGCTCAGCTCTGTAGGTGTAAACACAAGGGGTTGCCCACTGGGTAACCACGTAAGATTATGTGTGTTAGACTATGAGCAAACCCAAATGCCTCATGTAAGGCAGTGTCAGGAGGGGCACTGCTGTGGTGGCAGGGTGCCCAGTGGAGTGCAGAGGACAGGCGTAATCCTGCTTAGTGGTGTATGACATGCATGACCAGAGTCTGATGTGTGCTGGCACCAGCATGCTCCTGTGCAGATATTGCCACATAGGAACTTGTGGAGATCTGCCTGGTCATGTCAGCAGCAATTTTCTACAAGCTTTCCTTCATTCAGTCCTAAAACATCCCATTTCAAGGTAACTGGCACCATCAGCTGACCCGTGCCCATTTCTCTCCTGACTCTCTCCACCTCCTGTCTTTTAAAGTCCATGTTTCCACCTGCTGTGACACAAATGCTGTTCCTGAAGTACTTGCTGCGGAATGCCGACTCCCATGCTGACCACATTTGCCATCTGATTTTTGGAGCAGCCGTAGTGCTGTTTCCTGAATCCCTCCCTCACATTCCCATCCCCAGCGCAGGATCCACTGTTCATTGACAAGCTGAAGGTGCTCTTTCTCTTGGGCAGCCAAGAGAACCTCAAACCTCTATTTGCCACTCTTTGGGTGTAGTTTTCCATCAAAACCACTTAAGCAAGACCCACACCTAGTGCCTGTGTCCAAACCTGCACAAGCCTGTGAAATCAGAGCATTGCAGCTTATCCAGCTTTCTGGGACCAGGTCCTTGGGGATTCCTAAATCCACAGCATGCTACAATGGTACCTGGGCTGTCATGACTACATGCATTTGGCAGTGAAAGTGTCCTGTGCATTTAATCTCCTGCAGGGATTTATTTGAGGAAATTAAAAGATTTCTCTCCAAGAGCAGAGACTTTCCCTGGGCAAAGGCTTCATTTCCTGGAGTCCTTCAGGCTATGGTATGAGTGCCTGCAAGTAGCATCCCAGATGAAAGCACGGCTGGGCCATGACAAACGTCACCGGCCCTCTTTAATCCAGATGATGCTTGTGTCCACTTGAAACAGTTTCCCCCTTTTCACTTTTACTCCTTTGCTGCAGTTTTGAGTGCTGGCAAACCCACGAGCGACTGTCTGCAGCAGGTGCTGAGTCCAACATACCTCTCTCTGCTACAACTAGCTCAGATTTAATCACGTCTCACCTTCCCTTTGCTAGAAACCGATTCCTGTCCCTCATGTAGCTGCTTTTACGGTTCTTGTCTCTCCAGGCAGGATGACTTGCTCATGGCAAACCTAATAACCTACAAGTCATTCACTTTGCCTGAATCCTATCATTAATGGGGATTTCCAGAGCTGATTTATGAAACGTTGTTTCTGGTGTTTATGAGGTATTTATTAGCCACAATGAAATGCTAACTAGTAATTAGTAGCTTAATCACTATCTCAGCTAGCCATGTTTGCTCAAAGGCAGATATCCTATTTTCAGACAATGTTTTCTAGGCCTTCCAAGGTTTGGGATGGATTTACCATTCCTCAGCCACTGCCCATCTGAATCCAATTAGGTGGTTCAGCCTGGGATCTCACCCTTTTTTGGCAGGTCTCTTGGCTACAGAGCCCAGCCTGCCAGCTGGCTGTGTTTTACTCACATTAGGCAGCTGAGCAGGGCTCAGCTAAGTGCAACCTAGGTGGGTGCAGAACCGAGTCCAGACCAGCACAAGCTGGAAGATGGCTCTTTCCAAGAGGTGTTTGTTTGATAAGTAAGATGATAGAAAAGTCAACAGGCTCCTGTGTCCAGGGAAGGACTCGTGATTTCTCTGGTAAGAACAGTAGGAAAGAAGCTGTGAGTCAACTTAGCAGAGGCAAAAGTGGGAAGTTCTCCAGCCTCCTTGGAGAAAGAATGGAAAGGAGAGAGACATGTCCTGTGCAGTACCTCTGTCTTGGGTGGAACAGAGCGATCGAGGAGGGACATGGCCACAAGATGCTGGCTTGGTGCCCCTCTGTCAGTCAGGGTTTGCTTTGGCTGAAGCTGACAGCAACAAGAGAAATTTTAAATGGAAATCAGCTGTTTGCAAGACCCCCTCCAGAAAGCAGAGCACAGAGGGAGTAGGGGGAGAGGCACTGTGTGCTGCTTTGCCTGCTCCTGCAGTTGCCCTGGAAAACTGCTTGGGGTATTCCCAGAGCTGCGAGCTGGTGCAGGACAGCAGTCGGCACCTGCAGAAAGGACAGATGATGATCAGATCCTCTTTTCTGTAATGATTTTCCCAGATTGTTTCTGTGATGTCAGGACTCCTTTCGAACTTGCAGGGATTGCACAAGAACATACTTTTCCGGATTACCAAGCCCAGGTGGTGCTCCTCACTGCTTTTCTGTCCACGTTCAGGGTAGTAAATCCCCCTTTCCCATTGCTTAGCAAACACAGGGGACACCCCACCAAACTTCATTGGTTTCCTTTGGACAGGAGAGAGTCTTCAGGCTCTGCTCTTAACTTCATCCTAGGGCCACATGGCTGAAATCCCGCAGGTCACTGCTTTTGGGATGGAGCAGGGAGCCTTGCTTTAGGCCTACATGTACAGCCCCCACCGCTGTCTCCTTTGCACTTGGTTCTGGCAGGGAGGATGAGTGAGGGGTGCCTGCTCCCGAGCACAGATAGGGCACCCCAGAAACAGGTTTTGTTTGAGGTCTGACAGCTCTCAGCTCCTGTATGGATTCCCACAGAACCTGTCCTTATCCAGACCACAATAGTGAGCAGCAGCCAGGCTGAAACCGAGCAAGAAAACAGGTACTTCAGGCAATTCTGACAGGTACCCATCCTGCTTTGTCCCCACTGTGCTCCATTTCCACTGCTTTTCCTCTGGAACCCACCAAAGCTTTCCTTTTCTTGTGGGAAACAGAGCTTGATATTCACGGCCAGTACAGGCATCTTCTTAATTTTGCTTTGAATGTCACTGATTCCTGTGGAGAAGCATGAGACAGCAACTGAAGGCAGAAAAAGGATTTTCCTCTGCAATTACATAAATTATTATTAAACCAGAGGATATGTGTCATTGGTGCATATTGCTTATCAGAAAGGATATCTCTTCCCAGCAATGCCAATACTTGCGAGTGCAGTTCAGCCTGTAAAATATTTCTTAGAAAATGTTCCAGAGTGGCTTATCTGTTTTTGAGACACAACATCCATCTCATGAGTGAGCCTTGTCTGTACCTGGAAGGCTGCCCTTCCTCTGGAAGGCTTTAAGCACAATGAAATGAGGATAGTAAAAATAGAAGAAGACGCAAATGCCTGCTATTATAATGGATATAAACTTTCTTTGACTTGAGATAATGTAGCAGCCAAAGGATAGGGCAATATTTAGACCATCTCAGCAAGGAATTCACTGCATGGAGCCATCACACATCAGCTCAGCTGAGTCAGAAACAAACACCTGACCTGCAGCCTGCCCATGGGTGAGTGGGGAGCACAGGCTCGGATGTCCCCTGGTGCTTGGCATGGCAGCAAGGAGGGATAACCTGCCAAAACACCCGCCCATTTGAAATATGCAGAGGAGATTTGGGAATCCATCACCAACCAGTGTGATCTTCAGAGAGGTTCCTGCAAGAGGGCTGGATGCTGTGGGAGGGGGACTAATTGCATTGGCTTATCTCAGTGCAGTAATCCAAATTAATGGCAGTGAAAGCAAGCCCTTCCAGCAGGACCTGAAAGAGCAGTTCATGGAAATGCCTTGGCAACGTGTGCCCAAGTAATCGTGGCAAATAGAGGGCCCTGGAGCAGATGCTATTGCAGCTGCAGCCGAGGGGGAAAGCAGAGCAGGCGCTGTTGGAGCAGGATTGGCAGCCGGCAGTGGCTGAGCCTCTGCCCCTGCTCGGGGAAGGCTCGCCCTGCGCAGCACCAGCTTCAGACTTACCTCTTGCACATGTCAGAGATGGAGACACAGAAGGTGCTAGCAATTACAGACACAGTAAGATCCTATATTTTATTTAAAATGCTAGATCTAAAGCCTGAAGTTCGTACTGATCTCCTATAATAGTCTCTGACAAGGGAAAAACTCAAAGAACCATTGGCCTCTGTATAGTGTAATGTCAGGTGCTAAGTAGGAGAGCAGACACGTCTGTGTGCCAACCACAGAGCAAAGTCCTTCAAAAAAGAAATCTGTTGCTGCTTATTTTACCTCAATAAAAATGCACTGACTTTGTCTCATCTTTGAGAGCAGGAGTGACGGTCATTTATAACAAGAACCAGAGCAGGTGTGAGCAGCAGTCCCCAGCTCTGTACATCTCATCTCCTACAGTTCAGTCTCTTGCAATTCTTTCCTCAGCAATACAGCCAATCCTTTATTTTCATCATAATGAAATCCCACACAATAGCCTTGGGCTACAGGATTTGTGGTGGGAGAGAGGACATGTTTCAGTGTCCCACAACATACTAATTTTCTGAGGACTGCTGGGAGTGGGTTTAAAGAGGACAAGGAGAAAATGCCCGCACCTCCCTCTCCCAGGCCAGTGCTGACAGCACCATCAGACCTGGGGACAACGTCAGGCTGCTGCTGGGACACTCAAACCCATCTGGTCACGAGTTGCTGCTTCCATTTTTAAGCTGGGAAACATGGGCCAGATCCATCCCACAACCCTTGCTGCTGCAGCTTGTGGCCAGCAGGCACACAGTGAGACACAGCCATAAAACCTTTGATCATTTCTGTCTCCCTTCCCTGAGCCTTTCCTAGATCTAATGTGCCCTTCCAGAGGGACGGACATTGGGCTACAATCCCAGTTCCCCCAGTGCCTCCCAGAACATCACTGCAAATATCACAGCAGACTTCTTGTAGCTCCTTTGCTGTCAACAGGTCCCCCAGGAGGGAGGGAGCTCCAGGCATTGCCGTCACCCCATGCTGAAGCTTCTGTTCGAAGGCAGGTCAGCCCAGCACTGCACGCTTACACTTCACCTTGCCCCAGAGCAAGAAATGGCAAAGGAGGCTGTGTTGGAATCTGCTGCAGCTCCTTGCTTTGCTCGTCAGTCACAAACCGGTTTTAGAGTAGACACCCTGGTCCCCGACTGCTAAGAAAATGCAGAAAGCAGTCTAATAAGAAAAGCAGTCAAACTGTTCCAACCAAAGGCTATTTGACAACCTTAAAAACTGCAGTCCCCAGCTCACCCACAGAAGTCTAGCATAACCCATTTTTCTTCTACTAAGCTGCTCATAGCAACACCAGATAAACTTTTAAAGAAACTCTCAGGTAGTTTTTCCCATTCCTCTCCAGTTCTCACTGTGTCCCTGCCCAGTGGTGCAGAAGCACAAAGCTCCTGGGACAGCTTGGACCCTGAGCAGCACCTTGCAGGTAATAAGAACTTCTAGACATAAGCAAATTTTCCACATTTTTAGAGGTGAAGGATTTATTTTTTCTTTTAAAATCTGGCTGAAAGCCGTGTTCCTCTGGCAGCAGAGGGCAGCAAAGGCCTGCTAGGGCCCCAGCTAACAAAGAACCTCAGGAAGAAACCTGGGAAGAAAAGCCATGTGGGAGGGTGGCAGTGGTTTTACAGTTATTTAAAATTCATGACTTTGCTCTTTTGAAATTCATTAGGTCTTGAAAGTGCTGTACTGCCTCTAGTTTGTCTCTGAGCCGCCCTGGTTCCTCGTAGTGGCAGACATGCTGTAGCCAACACAGGCTGCAGCAGAAACAGAGCCACAGGCTCTGCCTAAAACTAAGCAACCTAGTTCCCCTCTCATGTGCCATTTTATCAAGGCAGCCCCTATTGCAATGGGAACTTCAAGCTGTTGATATTGAACTTAACCTGTTGTCATCAAATTTTCTATTACTCCTTAAGCGCAAGTCCTGGGAAACCTTTTTTTTTCCTGGATTATAGACAGAAAGACAACGTGGGGAGCGGTGGAAAGCAGCACCTCCAAATACAGCAGCGGCAGCAGGACACCCAAATTGACACCGCAGTGGGGTAATAGCCAACATGCAAAGTTCACAGCAATGCTGTGACAACTCCGGGGCTGGCAAGCAGGGACAAGCAGGTCCAAGGGACAGACCCCGAAGGAAAACCCAAGGGTTGTACCCTGCCATGGGAGCAGATTCAGCTGCCTAGGGGGTGTGTGTCTCAACACCCTGGTCCCATGGGCGAGGGGAGCTGTAACTGTGGCAGGAGCTGCAACTCCTGCTCCAGAGACAAGACAGAAATGGCTCTGCTAACAATTAGTCCTAAAGCAAAGGTTTTAAAGGTCAAAAAGCCACTAGCATCGAAGCACCATGTTTCTGCACCGCAAAAGCATTTGGAGAGAGATGGGGGAGAAAATTGTCCAAGTGAGTCAACCATTTGCCCCAGCAACAAGTTGTGCAATTTGCAACTGCCTGAAGTAAATAAAACACTAAATAAAAGTAAACAAGATGACAGCAGAAGAGCTATGATTTCTCAGTCAGTGAACCAGGCTGATGACAAATCCACAATATTGTATATTTTATTTAAATTAACAAAACTACATGTTTTCCAGGTTGCTTAAAGCATTCTGTAAAAACTGAACTCAAGCTAAACAAAAAAGGATATATTTTAATAAGACCCAGGGACTATTTCTGAGACATATGAGTAGGGCTTAGGAATTAAGAAATAAAAAAACACACACACGCACGCACGCACACATACACGCGCGCCCCGTAAACAAATTGTTAGTGTTTGACACACAATTTGGTTTTAAAGCTGCAGTTCCCCATTTGTAAGGAGCCTTTACAAAATGCAATACTATACTAAGCTGTAAAAGAAACCATGGACACATCTATCGGAACAACATAAATATCACGTAAGAACCCAACGTAAAAAGGATGTTAAGGTTGCAAAATCGAGCACTCAGCCAGGAACATGCCAGAGTTAAAATGATGTGTGTTAATTTAATTCACTTTGTAACTGAACAACTACTGCAAGTAGGAACATCGCTTGGACCTCCTAGAACTTATTTTTCTTATGTAAATTGCTTACCAGTTAAATTTTTCCATCAGTGTTGAAGGTTTGGTCGCAGCACTTATTCCACATACAATAAGTGTGCCCCCTCCATTTTATTTTTTTAAATTTTAAACCACATTTCCTTTCAGTACAGGAGCACTGTCATCCCACTTTAAAAAAAAACCTCCTCAAACTTATAAAAAATTTTTAGTGTTCCAGTTCATCACCCAAAGCTACCTCCTTAAGTAGTGTTCAGCACTTTTTCTGTGCTACAGTGACTTTACACACTCAGACATAACAGCACTCAAGGGACTTTATCTGGAGTGATGCATTCAGCATTCCTTGACTCTGGCCCTGTGTCCCAGCTGAGACGCTGCTGGGGCAAGGTGAGCTGGGGACCCCGGTGAGGGCAAACAGAAAAATGAACAGAATTCCTTTCTTTTAAGAAAATCCTATAGTAGGTCCAGTTAACAAAAATGGAGCAGTTCTGCAGATGGAGTCTGCCTGGCATGCTGCACCCTGATTGGAGACCCCTTTGATGGAGCACAACTTTGGGTTCCCAGCAACCAAAAGGATGCAAGATTATCTATTGACTTGTCTCAAGAAACACAGGGAAGAGAAAGCAAAAGGCAAGGAAAGTCAGTGCTGTATTTGGTTACTAACATGCTTGAAATGGTGACAGGGATGGTTAGAGGTGAACTGAGCAGCCCCCCTGCAGCTGCAGCCCTGTGCAAACAGCAGGGTGGGTGTGCAGGGTTGCCCAGGGCAGCCAGGGACAGGCATCACCAAATACAAGCTGCTTGCTGGGGTGGGAATTGTGATGAACCAACACCTCCTGGTGCAAACCAGAACCCTAGCTGCACAGCCTCAACTCCTGCCCAGAGCCCTAACCTCATGTACAAACCAGCACGTGACAATAAAACCAGCATGCAATGGGCTTTAATCGCATGTCATAATGCATACATTGGCTAGAGATGGATTAAGGTTTCATTGGTGATCTCACTTCTGATACTTCCCAATTATACTTTCATTCTGCAGTCTTAATTGTCTAACAATTGATGTGTATTATCAGAAGTTTTAAGAATCCAAGGACAATGTGTCACCTTTTCCAGGACAGTGTTTCTACTGCTACCCACAATGACTGCCTGTCACCGGTTTTGGAAGCTTCCCCTTTCTCCCTAATCTCTGACCAGACAGCAGTAGCAGATTCTTATTTTTTAGGGACAAAACTGGGGTGGGGAGGTTATGTGGTACTAGCAGTTAACACAGACATTTACTAGTGCCAGGTGATGAGGCCCTCCAGATCCTCCAGGCCCTGGAAGAAGGTGTACCCTGAGCAGCACAGACCCTTCTGGCCATGCTTCTTCCCATGCACACAATTAACGCTTCTCTTAACTGGTCCCCAGCACAGTCCAGTTTATGCCTCCACCCCAGAGCAGTTCCCATTCCCCTCGTACTGCCAACAGTCTCACAGCCAGACCAGACCAGGCACAGCATGGGGGTGAGTGACCTCATCATCTGCTTTTGCTCTGAAAAGCAAATATCCACATTAGTGCATGACAAGCAGATTTTTTTTCAGGTCCAATAATCCCTGGAAGAATTCATCCTTGCCAAGCATGCTCCATCCTGGCAGCGCAAGGAGGAGCGGGATTGCCCGGCATCCTCTGCCCAGCTTACAGGCATGGGAACCAAGAACACACTGTCCCTCCTGTGGCCTTTCTCTTCTCCCCATGGCACGTAAGCAGCATAAAAATGAATGAGCCGTAACAAAAAGGTAAGATGGAGGAGGACAACCAATGTAAGGGAAGCCCAAGGGGCTGAGTACAGGCAGGAGTTGGCTGTGGGACCTCTGGGAACTTGGGAGAGAAGCACTCCTTTCTCCTGCAAGTCAGCTCAGACATCCAGTTTTTACATTCCCCTACATTTAACAAACAGCTGTAAAACCTACTGAGAAAGCATGCTGCTTCTACTAAAATCTTATATATTACAGTCTACTCCCTCCTCCAGCTGTTTCACTCAAGTGACAGAGGTTTGCTGCAGAGGTGCAGGGCTGTACTAAACACCTCAAACAAGGTTCAATACAATTACAGATGGTAGAATTAAATGTTTTTAAAATGAGGCTTTAGTTCCCCCCTCCCCCCAAGACCTTGTTTAAAAGTTGCACACCAAAAGAAAACTCAAAGTACTGAATACGTGCTCCCCGCTTGAGCTCCCAGCACCACCTTTATGCACAGGCACACAGTAGCCAAATAAACTGCCCAATGTCAGCTCTGCCCCTTCCTAACTTCTGAACATGCGACTTTGCAACCTTAATGCTTTTCTAGCAGGTTTTTACATGCTTGAGTGTAACACAATATACATATCCCTCCCCCCAGAAGTAGCTACACCATATTAAAGAGTTTACAAATGTTCTGCTCAGTGTCACTGCTCTGTGGAAATACACTAGGTACGGGGTGCTCAAGAAGCAAGTTAGGCAAGAGAGGTCTGCTGCTGGAGGGCATTGTGTTGTCCTCTGCTCTCCACCCCGGTCTGGGTCCCAGCTGAGGCCATCCCACCATTACTCCTGAGCCTCCTTGCGAGCCAGCTTATAAACCTCGGTGGGCCCATCCACGTGGGTGATGGTAGTGGTGAGCTGAAGCTCTTCCCCACTGTTTAATCCCAGGTCACCTGAGAAACAAAGTTATTTCATTAGCCCAGTCTCACAATAAAACATTTGACAATTCAAAAGCAAAAGATCCGTTTTATTCCTTCCAGGCTTTCAGGAGCTACCTGAGCTATGGACTATGCAACATTTCTATACACGTTTTTATTTACAGTTCTTTAAATACAAGCATATAAGCAACGGATGATTTCTGTGCTACTGAAGACTACTGATAAAGGAATCCAACAGTACTGCCATTCTCCACTTGCCCAGATTTCCATTTTCTCCTTTCCTCATCCTTCCATTTGAGCTACACAATTACAACTGGGCACTGCTAAAAACTACAAAAAACATCTAGAAGGTCTTAGACAGCCTTGGCTAAATACTCAAACCTGTCTAACCTAGTCATTATTTAAAACATCTGCTAGGAAAATCAAACTATCATTTGCATCACATTTCAAGGTGCTGGACGTGTACTTTGGCCAAAAAAAACTGCACAAAAAGTATCACCCACTTTATATGGCTTTCTTCCCATGACAGCCTTCTGATCATTTAGAGGCATTTACCGTTCGACTGGTCTTCACCGTAATTCTTGTGCGACGGGGCATACAGGAACATCAGGGCGAAGACATAGAGGTTCCACATCCCGTAGATGCCGGTGAAGAACGCGCTGTTCACTTGTATCGTTATGTCCCCCCACTTCCAGTGGCCTTCGGTCACCTGCCCAGGAGAAAGAAGACACACATGGGCCAGTCAGTAAGACCAAATTCTGTAAAAATACAGAAGTGACCCCCTAAAGCACTAACTTGGAGTAAATCAATAAGAAGAACGTCAATTCAACAGGATTGAATAAATGGAGTATAACAGATTCAGTGATGCAGATGTCAGGCTAGGATTCTCCTCTTTAGCCTCAACCTGCAGGAAAAAAATGGTCCCTACAAAATGCTTGCATTAGGATTTCTTTAACTTTGATTTATTATTCTTAAATGTGACAATATCTCTCATATCCTGCAATATATCCCTGCCATAACTGATGTGTGCAGCGAAGATTGCCACATAAAGGGCAGTATCTAGGAGACAATTAGTTACATCTGAAAACATTAGACTTCTATAAATAGACCTGCTTCTGTCTTACGAGAGGGGCCTAGGCTGACAGCATCAGCCTTGGACATGCAGAGATTTGTCAAAATTTATGAAAATATCAATATTAATATTACTTGAATCATCAATATTAATATTACTTGAAGATACACAGACTGTTCACACTGAAATGTTGGCTTTCCATTAAAGAAAAAGACATAAGGGGGAAAGACAAAAGCTAAACTAGCTTGAAAAGAGTAGCTGGACAAGACTGTTTGCATTATGCCCCTACGCAGTGACAGTTCCAGTCATCAGCACTCAAACAAGAATCAAATCCCCAAGTGATATTTCTTGAACAACTGCTTCAGTCGAACAGATTTTTAAGAGCAAAATCATCTGCTGCTGTATTTTGGACTGGGATACACCACATTGCCCAAAGCATGAGTGGTGCAGTGAGGAAGGAACGGCTCCTGCACCTGTAATTCTGGACTTGTGAGGCTGTACCCATGGCTCTCCTGAAGCTACAGGCTGCCTATGCTTAGGAACAACCATAAATGACATCTTTGAAACAGACACAATCTTAAAAGTCACTTGGAGTAAACCATCAAAGTGCATTTAAGTAGCCATATAAGCTCATTTGTACAGAGAGACTGCATTGTAGCTCAGAATAAATAGGTATCGATATTGTTGGAAACAGCAGGGTTGCAAAGTCAACCCAGGGAAGATTGAATTCCGTTATTTCTCTGTGGGCATACAAAGCCACCGGATTCTTTCAACGTGAACAGAACTTTATTCCTCTTGCTGGGTTCTCGGAAATGACTAACCCATGCTGGCTGATATTTCAAACAGCACAGCCCCAAACCTTACCATGAGCCAAAGGCCTTTGTGATGGCTTCAGCCTGAGCAATTTGATGGCAGTGCTTCAAATAAATGAAAACAACTTCTTAAAAAGCAACTTATTACCAAATCTGCTTATAACAGGCATGCCTCGTATGAACAGCAAGTGAGCTGATGTTAGCAGCTAGGGAATCAGAGGCTGAGGTTCTCGGACAGAGCTGAGTTTCATCACTTACCTGGCTCACAATGAAGAATATGACTGTCATCGCTGCACAAGCCAGGGTAATGAGCATCAGGAACTTGAACCTAAAAATCAGCCCCTGCTTCGAAAGAAATGTCACTGGTCACATTAACAGAATCCACAAAAATCCATTTTTGTTTTTAGTGTATACAAGACACAAGTATAAAACAAAAAAAAAAAAAGCAAAGAAAAAAAAAAGGGTCCAACCCACGAAACCCCAAAGCAAAACAACCTCCACCCACTCCTCTGTGCCGTGTTCATGACAGCCCATATTCTCCGCTCCCCACACGTCTGCATTCCTCCCGGATGCTCCGAGCGGGGTGTGCATGTCTGGGCAGCTCTGGCTTTCCATTACACTTGCTATTGTGACTGATTAACCAAGAGTTAACATGGAAAAGGAGGCAGGTCAGTGTAAGCCATGGGTTTCATTTGGAGGCAGCCTGATAGCTCATAGCTTTTGTAAAACAAACATTTGTGGAGAGCTTGCATGGCTTAGCAAGATGAGGTGGTGTTTCTACAGCATGGGTACTGTACCAGACTAATCGTCACCTCCACGGTCTGTATGGGAGGAAACTGCAGCGATTCTCAACGCTTGTCAAAACTATGCTGGCTATTACAGAAGAATGTAGATTATAAGACAAACTAAGGCTCAGGATCACTTGGTTGGGAATCTGACTGCATACTATACTTGCTTTCACTAGTTTTACATTTTTACTTACAAATTCTTTTGGTTTTGTTTTTGTGTGTGTGTTGGTTTTTTTAACCTGTTTCTGGAATTTCAGTGGAAATGTCAGTGTCTGCGTAATTACTATACCACATTGCAGCAACAAATGACTATTAATTTAACTCTTCCAGATCAGATTCATGCTTGCCAGATGTTTGTACATAGAGCGTGGCTGCAGCTCTACAATACAAGCTGAAGTCCTGTGCCTCTTGCTCAAGGGAAAGATGGAAAAAAAAACGTTCAGTATCTTCTTTAAATTCTCTCAAGTCCAATTTTCTATTTTTTTAATGTGAATTCCTGATGAGTGGTAACGGACTTGTTTAAATCAGAAGTGACCATCATTTAACAGAACAACACTGGTGCTAAATATTTACAGACCCATGGAAACAACAGGTGTTCTCAGCATAAGCACTTAAAGTGAGCTCCTCATGTTTTGCAGTAGCTAAAGACAGCTAGGACAGAAGTAACATACAAAAAATGGGGATAATGGGCTGAACATGTCGCATTTTGATCCTAGTGGGAGAGTTTCCCTTCTGCAACTTGGTTAGGAAAACACAACCCCAAAAATCTGAATTCACGCTATGGAAAAACAGGGTGGTCTTCACAACACTTTCCATTAAACACAGTAATTAATATTACAGGAGGAAAAACAGAGGTATGGGGAGCTGATGGGCTTACACCCCATAGTAATTTAAATGGTAGTTTGTGCTATTTTCTTCCATCTTCTAACACTGTTCAGTAAGCTGGGAGATGGCAGCTACTCGTAAGAAAGGAGAGCTAGATTACATACCCTCCCAAAAGTTTAAAATACTTCATCAGGACTAAACACCCAAATAAAGAAACTTCAGAACAGTCAAACAAAAAGGCAGTTAGAGGATTTGAGCAACACAAGAAAGCTGATAAAGATTAGATCTTCCACTTCAGGACTATGTGGGTAAAGAAGGTCTCAGTATAGACTTTAAGGTCAAAAATGCATTTTAAAAACAAAGAATCTGTGGAACAAGGAGGGACATTACCTCGTAATGAAGGCGGCGAGCCTTGCTCATGGCTGGGAGGCTTGACTGCTTTCCACTGATGTTTCTGAACACTTGAAAGACCATAAAACACAGGAAGAGAAAATAGAGACACAAGCAGATTCCGGCGACTATAATAAAGGCCATCTGAGCAGTGTAGGTTAAGAGAAAATAGTACGAACTAAACAGAAATAATAACAAACAGGCGATTCACTTATTTTAATATCATCCCAAAGATCAAAACTAAACTTCCAGCAGGCAGACGTCACTTGGGATGGCAGCCTGCCCATGAGTGAGTGGGGAGCATGGGATTGGATGTCCCCCAGTGCTTGGCACAGCAGCAAGGAGGGATAACCTGCCGAAACACCTGCCCATTTGAAATCTGCAGAGATTTGGGAAGCATTCACCAACCAGTGTGATCTTCAGAGAGGCTCCTGCAAGAGGGCTGGATGCTGCGGAAGGGGGACTAATTGCATTGGCTTATCTCAGTGCAGTAATCCAAATTAATGGCAGTGAAAGCAAGCCCTTCCAGTGGGACCTGAAAGGGCTGTTCATGGAAATGCCTTGGCAATGTGTGCCCAAGTAATCATGGCATTGGCCCTGGAGCAGATGCTATTGCAGCTGCAGCCGAGGCGGAAAGCAGAGCGGGCACTATTGGAGCAGGATGGGCTCTGGGCTTATTGTGATGACACCCAGGACCTAAATCCCCCACGCTTTCCCCAAATCTCAGACATGTTGAGGAGAGGTTCAGTTATCCAGTGACTACCCCGAGCACAGCACCAGCGCTTGGCGGTACCCAGCACCAAACCTGCTTCTTCCAAACAACACCAGTGTCTCCCGCAGCGCCTGAGCACCCACCTACAGCCTCAGCCTGCCAAAAGGGGGAGGGTTCCCCCCACCCAGGTATCTGGCAGGGGGGAAACATCTCCCTCTCCTACTGACACAGACCAAGCCTGTCCCAAGCCAGGTGGAAGGATACAGCCAGCTCTGTGCCAACTTCGGTGGTCCAGATGCTGTAGAAGGGGTTCTTCAGCTGCACTCCCCTGCAAAGAGGAGAGAAAACACAAAGCTGCCAATGGCCTCAGAGAGCTCCACGTCTGCTCTGCAGCCTGGAAAGAGCCAGCCATGGTGCTTTCCCAGGCGGGTGAGAAGGAGATGAGGTGGGAAGTGTTTCTTTACGGCCCTATGGGACAAGATATGCTGCTGGGAAATGCCAGCATGCTTCAGTGCACTCACAGGTGCTTCTTCTTGCTTCATGAGATGGCGCAGTGCTTCCAGCCGCAGGGGTTAAGCTGCTGGTCCCTGCTGCAGGAGGTGGCCAGGAGCCTCTGCTCACTGCTTTGGGAAGGCTTGCCCCAGGAGCAGCACGCACGGGCTGGAGAGCAGCACTGCACCTACCTCTCACACATGTCGAAGATGAAGAGGCAGAAGGAGCCAACAGCTATGGGTCCAACCTGCTTCCAGTACCCTGAGAGACGATTCCGCTCGTTCTGGTCCTAATCAGAGGGTCAAGAGGTGGGAGGAGGAGAAAAAGGAAAAGCAAGTTAGCCTGAAGTCCTCTCGCCTGGTGTGGGTCCTCACAGAATTGTTTCCAACACTCAACAAGGGAGTTGCCAGGTATCTCTGCAATTGGGGCTGGAACAATCCCATTCCCTTCTGTGTTGTACCCACCATCATGTGCTCTCCGCAGAAGATGATCCAAAATGACAAGAGCATGGCATAGAAAATGCCTTGTCGAATGTCTCCAAAGAGCAACATCCAAGTCCAGTCAAATCCGATAGAAAACCACTCCACAGGGATGTTAATGAACGTCATGGAAATTCCCAGAGCAAAGATGACCCTGGCAAGACAGAAACACCATCTCTTTCCACTTTGCAAGGCAAGGATACAGAGCCTCAGAAGCCAAAGCTGTGCATGAAGAACAACAGAATAAAACCCAACATTGTTTGGGCAGCAGTGGTGGGGTGTCACCTCCTGCCAGCAAACCCTCTGGGGTGGGCAAATACAGCTACTCATTCTCTGTGGGTTTAATGGGAGAGAAAAGAGAAGCTATGGGGGTCTCCTGCTCCCAGTGTGCCTGGGTGGAGGGAGGGGACAGAGAAGACACATCCCTGTCTCCCCAAACACAGGCTCTGCCTGGGAACAGTGACCACCTCCGTCAGGGTCCTCTTGCTTGAAGGTCACCCTACCCAGCGCGTGAGCCCCTACTCACTTCTCCAGCAGGACAGGAGCACGTGTCATCAGTGTGATCCGTCTCCAGTACCAGACCATGATAATTAAAATGCTGGGGGTGAGGAAGGTCTTCATGGCAAACCATACTTTTGTAAAGCCTCCATTTTGATGGATGCCCTAAGGAAAACCAAAGTGGAATGCAGCAGCTGTACAGGGTTTAACATCATCACTCCGTGCTTCTCCTTACAGGAGCTGACAGGAGAGGCACATACGTGGCAGCACGTGTAAGCACATTAAGATGCAAGTCCTCTTTGAAAGACGCAGTATCCAACACAGGAAAGGGAGCAGGTGCCTACTTAGCACCCAGGCCATCTGAGCAGGCTTCAAAAGTTGTGAAAACAAATACCAACACACACAGTGAGGTGGAGAGCAGTCAAGAGAGGGACACTCTGACAGAGTATGGAAAAAGCTGGCAGAATTGCTCTCAGACAAGTAAAAAGATACTCATGAAGCTAGGTCACCACTGGTGGAAAAGCATCGGCCAAATGAATGCGTTTCTCCAGATGTACGCCCTCCCACCACCATCTGCAGCCACCACAGTCGGCTGGCTCGCTGCTGCTTCTGAGAGGGACAGTAGTGGGAGGTTTTCCAGCTGGGAGTACCTATGGCCACCAAGCCTCAAGGGAGGGCAGGAGCAGGGATAGCTGACAGCCATCCTGAACACCTGCATGGCAATGGCCAACTCCAAGACAGGCCAGGTCCCCCCTTGAACCCTACTATTCTGTTTCTCCTTAGCTGCTAAGGCTAAGGCAGGGCTTAATCAGGCGGAGGACTCTGCACCTGAGCCGGACTGTGGTGGGGAGAAGAGGACAGACCTCTCAGAGTCGTGAGAAGGGCCCAGCTCTGGAGGTGGTCACAGGGCAGTGCAGGAGGGTGGCACTGCTTGAGGTTTGGGATGAGCTCCTTGGAAGAGAGCAGTCAAAGGAGGCATCTCTCAGGAAGGAGGAAAGTCACATTTGCAGGTAGGAGCTACACACGATGAAGAGTAGGATCAAAGAGAAGATAAAGGAGCTGCAGCAGCCCCCGGGCAGACATCACAGAGAAAAGCAAGACAGACACTTACCACGAGGCGGATATCTTTGATTTCCCCAATGCCCACGTTAATGCCCTTTCTCTCGTTCACAGGGAGACGGATGTTGATGAGGTAGTATTTGTGGGCCACGCTGCCGATCTCCATGAAGGGAAGGAAGTCACAGTCGTAGTGACGGCCTTCGGACTCCAGGGTCTAGCAAAAGGGCACAGAGCAGCAAGACAGCAGTCAGCCTCAGAGGGACCACCACACCCTCCATGGTGAGGGTCTGCAAAAGCCCTAACGTTGGGACCATTGCTAGCACCAAGAACCAATTAGTTTGCTAATTCTGTCCTTCACCTGCGGAGAGTCTGTGCAAGTCTGGAGAACATCAGAGGTTTGGGGAGATTTTTGCTCAAGTTTCTGATTGTTTTGGGTCATTGAGTCAGTAGTGTTTGAACTCAAACAGGTTCATGTCTCAGGCTCTTACATGCACTTAAAGTCAAGGGAGCCTTTTGAGATGAAATACTACTTTGTGATCTAAGCTTCCTACCTCAGCAAGCACAACTGAGCCAAAACAAAATATGCAACCCTTTCACATGTGACTTTATGTCGAGTTTCTTAAGTCCTGTTTTACTAGCCCCTCAGCACCGCATATGTATTTACTGCATACATGTGGCTGTATGGGAGGCTACAGGTGTTACTGGAGACATAAGTGGGTTGCTGAAAGGGACTGTGAAACAGGAGAACAAGACACAGCTGAAAATCATGGCATGGTAAAGAGATACCAGATTAATTTAAGCATATGAATTACAGTCTGCAGCACAAAAAGAAATATCTTTATTTAAACAAGATGCTCTGTTCTCAACTGCTAGCTGTGCTCTCTGCTCCTAAGCTTTGTAGCTTGAGGCATTAAGAAGTTATTTTAAGAAACTCTTGCCCCACCTTTCCAGGTTCTTTGAATGCTGCAGTGTCCCTAGTGGGCTATTTCCTTGCCAGTCCTGAAGAACAAGGTTTTGTCCATCACAGAAGCACAAGATGGAAAGGTCCAGGTTCTCTAGGATGGTTTGGGGTATATAGATCTCAAAGCATTTGAGTTCTAGACAACAGCTCTGCAACACCCCACACCTTTTCTGCCTTACAGTTTTAACTCTGCCTCTGACTTCATCCCCTTCTCTTGTATCACCAGACAGAACCAACTGTATGGGGAGCTCATCAGGTTTTCAAAGATTTTGAGCCAAGTGAAACCTGACACGTTTGAAAGTTATGACTGAACAACTCAGAGCTTCTAGGAAGCACCACAAAGGAAAGCAAGAGGACAATTCCCACACACCCCCACACCTCCCCACCTCCAGTGTCAACAAAACACCTTACTTTTGGTGAGCCAAAGGTGCATTTCAGCTTCCTGATCTCTATTGCATGTGCTATTTCTTCCCAATCATCAAACATGTCATCGCGATATGCTAATGACACATCCAGGGTAATTTCTGCGTTTTCTTCTGCAAGAGTGAGGAGACATCAGGCTAGTTAGAGGAATGGTACAGAACATCAGAAGGGTGGGAGAGCATCTAGACACTGAAAGAACCTCTGAGAGGCACACAGCTATGGAGGGAAATGGAAATTTTTGCATTCCAAACAATACAGATCAAATTACGTTTTTCAAAACATTTATCTGCTCTCTACTAGAAAAGAAAGAACGTAACAGCTCATGTTACAGTTGTGGGTGAAGACCATTATTTATTCACATAGCATTAGAAACAATAACTTGTATAAAACTGGAACCTAGACAGCTACAGAGACAGACAGTAAGCCAAGAAGCAATCCAACAGCCCCTTCACTGCAGGTTGGTGGAGGGATATTAAGACAGGCTTCTACGTAGACCTTCTGCAGGTAATGCAAGTGTGTGCAATAGGTCTTTCCACTTCAGGAAACAACTGTATTGCATCATAGGATTTGCTTTAAATCAACATTGAAATAGTGTTTAGTTACAGAAAACCACAAAAAAGATGAAGTATACAACCGTGTATAGTTAGAGGAACTTTATAAAGGAGAAATCATGCAACTAATGGTGCATTTCATTCCTTTAGGCATGACAGCAGAAGTCATCTACCAATGTAACCTTAGGTTTCTCATGGCTGTAGGTTCACCATCCATAAACACTGAGGCCTAACATCTTGAATAAAAAGGTCTAGAATACACCCCTTAATAAAGATGTATTCTACCCGAGAGATGTTAAATGAAAGAAAAAGGGTTGCAAAGGCCTTTGAGTGGGATGGGAAGGGAGGAGGCAGGGAAAAGCACTGCTGGGAAAAGTCAAAATTCATCACCAAAAGTACAAATTGCTTCAAAATTGCCCACAACTAGGATCCTCTGCTCTTCCAAGATAAGCCAGGGTTCCAGAGTAATAAGAAAACACTACACAAGGGTCCTTTAAAAAGAAAAAAAAAATTTGAATTTTAGCTATGCTGGCCTTGCTTGAAAAAAACTCAGAAATGACCGCACATGATGGACTTGATGTTTTCTATATATGTTGTTTAGCTTAATTCATTCTATATAAGCCTTTTGAAGCCCCCCCTTCCATGCCTACATCCCACACCAGCACTGACTTGTTTCTGCCTTTACAGATGTACCAACTTGCACATCAGTAAACACAGAGTTTATATGCCCAGGCAAGGTCACCACATCAAAACTGCGTGGCAACAGTCAGCTAATCCTCTCCTGGACACGTTCACAGTAAGAGAATGGGGTGTAACTGCTTTTAAATATGCTCTTTCTAGGATGCTGCCAAAAGGTCATCACTGCAAGAAGGAAATGGGGCTGGAACAGACTTATTTATGTGCCATAACTGAGCATGTTCATGAAAACAAGAGTTACAGTTTAAGTCTGCCAAGCAGCAACACATAAACACGCTTTGAAAACCTGAGGCAAGTCTGTACCAGCTCTACCAGATGTAAAATCCTGCTATTTACCAGGCACAGATCCAAGGAAAGGCTCTGAAAGAGGGGCACATTCTGAAATGAGCCTGTGCATGCTACAACCTCACCTCTTTTCATAGATCACCAAACTCTGAGAGCCATAGCTGCTGAAAAAGCACTGGAAGATGGCTACAGAACCATCCGCCATTGAGAAGCGTTGGAAGATGGCTACAGAACCATCCATGTGGAGAAGTGTTGGAAGATGGCTACAGAACCATCCACCAGTGTCAAAGCACTGCGCTCTCTCTGCAAACAGCTCACGCTTGCAAGCTCCCTGGCAGCGCGCTGTGGCACGCTCCCGAGCTCAGAAATGCCTCTGCAGATCTAAGCTGACACACGCACACATTCCATCAGGGATTCGTCACTGTACAGGCAGACACTGTATGTGCTCCGTCCTGTAAGGATGCGGAAGGCGTACACAATGTCAACGCCCATAGCTTTTCACCAGGAACCCTCTGTATGAAAACAGGGTTGCCTGCTCTCTCAGCAGCAGCCTGCACCGGGGAACAGGCTGCAAAGACACATCCGTACTTGATGAGCTTTGAAGTTCAGCTCCAAAAAAAATCTGGTCTTCATAATTCTGAAGGGAGGCTGTTTCACATCTACAAGTAAACATGAGTCTTTCAAGTGCTGTGCCCCCCATATATTTGTCATCTTTTTCAGTTATATTTTTCTTGGGAATATGCGGTGGCATACTCATCTAAAGTGATGGGAAGGGGCGTGGATGGTATCTGTGGTTTAGACTTGCTATTTAACAGGGTTTGGAGGTGGCTCTATTATACATCTGATGTGGATGCATCAAGATTTTTCTGAGCATTTTTTTTTTTGGCACATGTGATCTATACCATCCAGATTGATATCAAATTCCTTTTCGCAGTAGCCATTAGTTAGGTTTCCATGAAACATGAATTTGCCATCTCAGATCTGCTATTTAGAAGACCAGCAAAACAGATAAATGGGATCATAAGGTTAAACTTGGCCCAGCTAAAAAGAACTACAAACTTCATTTCAGAAGCCATAAAACCAACTGGAATGCTTGGGATTAAATCCAACAAAACCAGCTTTCATTATTTAATCTTTGCAATCCAAATGTTACTGCTGCCATCAAGTATGAAAACCAGAAGGCACGAGATATGTGTGTGCTTTTCTAGACCAATGGATTAGAATATCCCTCTGTATTTCCATCAGTCTCTGCATTGGGGTAACATCTCCCATTAGAAAAGAGTTTTATACAAAGACCCTTCAAGACTGCCAACATAAAATACATATATGTCTCTATACATACACACACACACACACATATATATATATGTATTTCAGCACTTCAGACTGATAGTCCTACACCAGTCCACTCTCAGCCTTTCATTAGCAGTCCCCACTGTCCGAGAGGAACAAATAAAAACTGTGACACACTGTTTGGCAAATAACTGAATTTTAAGAAGATTCATGACTTATTCACATTAATACTAAAATGCCAGATGATGACTAGACAGTTGGGGGGGGGGGGGGGATGACCGGG
>JANZLQ010000095.1:1805316-1826581 GCA_026212715.1 Elanus axillaris | reverse complement strand
GGGGATGACAGGTGTGCTGTTTTCATGCACGGCATTAACACTCCTGAAGTCCTCTGAATATTAAGGGCAGGCTACGTGCCTGCACAGGCATACGTACATGAGGTAAAGGGGGAAGAGAAGCATTAGCTGATGTTCTACCATGCTTGGCTTCAGGATAAAAGAAAGGTGTTTCAAAGCAGCGTTATTTACCATCAAAACAGCAGATGGGAGGAGTGAACAGGAGGCAAGAGACTGATAGTCAAGCCAGTTTTTACTTCTGGAAGTGCTGAGAGAGAGCAGAGTATTTTAATTATTCAAAGCTGAGCCATAGCAGAAGAGAAAGAACACACGCAAGGAAGGAAGAGAAGAAGCTACTGCAAACCTGTGCTCAGGTTCCCAGATGCTAACATGTTTGAGGAAAGCAGTTACTCAGTTCCTCTGCACATGCAAATCAAGATTCTCCAGGGTTTCCCAACAATTAAAAGGTAGAAATAAGGAGGTAAGTATTTCTGTCTTACTCAGTACCAAGAGATGAAATTACCCATGCCAGGAAACTTCATCTCACAAGGACCATGTCAGAGCATCTCTTCATGGCATGCTCCAGATTAACCTTGCCTTCACAGATCTTGTAGATAACGTCTAGATAATTTGGACCATGGTAAATCCCCTCTGGCATTAGTAGCTCGAGCATCAAGTGACAACCTCACCAGTACCATAGGGTTATATTAAAAACTCTACAGAAATAAGACAGGTTTGTTTAGAAGATTACGCATTCCAGGGATGACCAATGAGAAGATATGCTCTTGCTGGGGTTCCCAACTTTGAGCTTTCTCTGTGACTCTCCATTTGCAGGGCTGTAAGATGCTTCAAAGTAGGTCAGAGCCATGACCCCCCTCTACAGCGAGGGACTCCCTGGTACATCTAAACACCAAAAATCATGCTCCAAACACCGCCAATATTTTTTTTCACGTTGGCATTTTGCTGCCAGTCGTTCGGTGCCTGAGATCTTTTCCGTGATTTACTTTATAGTGCAATATTAGCAGAGGATATCTTCACTTGCATTACAATAGTCTAAAAATAGAGAAGTTGTTTCAGAAGATGGCTCTGTGCCAGCTGCATACTAATACAGCTGTCTGGAAAGAAGCATATACAAGCAAACAGAAGAAATGCTAGAATTATTTGCATTACAATTCCATGCTTCACCAGCTCTCTGAAGTTACAAAACCTACCAAAGAGACCAAAATTGGATGAATTCAGAGTCTGCAGTGCTTAAGAATATGACTGCACACAATTGCTTTGCAACTGCAAAGAAACCAGAAGTTACTCTCACTTACTAACATTTTAAGTCCAGTAGATATAAGAAGAGAAGAAAGCAGGGTTTTTAGACTGAAAATTTGTAAAGGCCCCTCCATACTGTTATACTACCTGATAAATAGAGGCATCATTCTCTAACATCCAACATAGTGCAATCGCCAGTTTGTACTCCCCAGGGACACTGCATTCCTAGATGTAAATTCAATATTAAGCAATTTCAGGTTTACTTTTGCACAAGGTGAAACTGAGGCAGGAAAGTCAAGAGTGCAGCTCTGAGGGTCCTGAAGCCTGTGGCAGGCAGGGAGTGAGCAACCTCCAGGTCCCTGCTCCAGCTAGGGACGGCTACCAGCAAATTATTTTTTGGCACATAAAAGTTTGTGCTGCAAAGCAGCTCAGAGAGGACTGATGTTCCCTGTTAAGAACACTGCAGCTTGCCAAATGCAAATGGCCCAGACCCATGGCAGCAGACCAGCCCAAAAAATAAGTAAAATACAAAGAAAAAAAAAAAGAGAAATCCCCTCCAAGCTCACAGCACAACCTCCCACCTTTCTCTGAGGTATTCTGCCCATAAAAGTGCAGCAGCAAGATGTGCCAACAAGCAACGACTAAAGCAAAGCAGAAATTAATTTTTAAAGTGAACCTAATGTGCAGGTAACAGAGACAACTGCTTAACTTGCTGAGGAAAGGGGATTTGCACACTTGCTACCAGCAACCCCATTGGTGGATGGCCACGTGCTGCTCTGCAGGGGGGAAGTAGAGGCAGCTCCAGGAGCCAGTGTGGCCACCCTGTCCTGTCTGGGAGCAGGGACTGTCCTTTCCAGGGCAGATGCTATTTTGGAGAGCGGTCCTCAACAAGCTCAATGGCCTCCATCCCTGCCCTCAAAGCGCCCGCCATTCCTCAGATCTGGCGATGGGAAGCAGACCTGATTGCGCAGTCACAAAGGAACACTTCAGCTTCAAAAGAAGCCTTTTGCGCACAGGAGGTTTCTTACGGCTGGAAACCAGAGGACAGCCACTGCTCTCCCAGGGATGCGGCCGGCAGCACCACAGACGGATGGCAGGGATGGATGGCTGCACACCGGGGCTCCGGCCCCTGCGCTGTGCCAGCTGTTGGGCGAGCGCCAGAGGGCTTCCCGCAATCCCTGCAAACAGGGCATTTTGCACCACAGCAGGAGCGGGGCCCACTGGCAGATGTTGCCGTCCTCATGAGCAGTACTACAATTTCCCATCGCAGCTTTCACGACTGAGGTACGGGTGGTTTTAAGGTAACTTCATCTCGTTTCTCTATCCACTGCCTTTCCCTGTTCTGGAAAGGGTTTTTAAATAATTAAACGCACAGTGCATCAAGAAAGGATGAGGACAGCTTGGGCACAGAAATATCTTTTTCCTCAGAGAAACAGCAAGTCTGAGTCTCTCCCAGCTTTCTGTGAAGGATGAACATGAGGGAAGTAGCTCAGCTTCTAAACATCTGCACTTTGAAAACAACATCTGCATTTTGAAAACATCTGCATTTTGAAAGTCCAGAGCAAGAACCCACAGCTGGTTCCTCCTCTGAAGGATGCAGATCTTATGGGGCTTTTCGCTCCCTGGGGCACTTTGCCGGGGCTGCCCTTTCCCTCCACCCTGGCACAACCCGAGCCCACAGACTCACAGGGGATGCAAGTTTTTGTTCTGTGCATTGGCCTTGCTTAGGGATTGCAGAGGAAGAGGACGACCATGCCTTTGCAGAGAAAAGCAGGCGACAGTTGTAGATGTGGCTCAGCAGCATCTCCTGTGAAGACCCAAGAAGGGGAGTGTGGCCGAGCCCAGGACCCTGTACAGCTGCAGGTTGACTTTAATGTCTTCAGAACACGCTGTGGGGTTTCGGGAGCCAGCTGAGACCAGGATGTTTCCCCAGGGAGACAGGCAGCCAGCTTCTTCAGGCAGATAAGAGCATTTGCAGTTACCAGGCAGTGCCACTTTCCTAGATGATCTGAGGCTGCTTCAAGTCGGTCATTACGACAGTGACTGGCTAAGGCTTTAACAGCTGCAATGCCTTCCAGGAGCCGTCCCTGGTTTGGCACTAGCCCCTGCTGGCATTAACTACAGCAGGATGACTGCTGGCTTTGAGGTGTCTCAAAGCTTAAGAGAGAAGAAACTTGAATTGTTGATTTAAAAGAAGAAACAAGGTTATTTCACATCTTCAGCATTGCCTCTGTTGAGGAGCTGATTCCAACTACCTGATCAATGATGTTCTTAACACTAATGCGAAGTTAGCAGCAAGATATAGACACACATAAGCAATTATTTTGGCTTAACAAGATTTATTTTTATTTAATCTGTTACAACAGACTCTAGCAAGCAAGAGATGTGTTACCCACTAGTTTCTTAGATTTTACACTTAATTTACATCTGCCTTCAGCTTGGCATAAAGTGTAGGAAAATAGTGTTTTAAAATACTTTCTTCAGTCAATGAAAGAAGACTTTCAAGACGTGCCAAGTAAGTTCATACCATAAGAAGTTTTAGTGTCTCCCTCATCTCCAAATGCCCCTTATAAACAAAAACCACCAGCAGCTACTGCACTAATAATGCCCAGAGACTGAGTCTGTCCCAGCTGCAGAAGTAGTTATTACCTAGAGGTGGCCCAAGACAAGCTTTTCTGCTTCTAAATCTCAAAAAAAAGTTCCCACCTTTAAAGGACTTGGTCACTGAACAGCACAAATAATCACCTGAAGAAAAGGCTCTCTGCACTTACAGCAGAAATTACTGTCAAAAACTTGTTTAGCATTTTAGCAACCTGCTCCCAGGTGCCACGCCAGTTACTCACTCCAACTCAGCAGTTGGACTTTAAAAGCCTCAGAACAAAGCATTATTTCTCCAAACGCAATCATTTATTGAAGTCTAAGAAGTTGAGGCCTTAATAAAATTACAAAGCTACTCTCTCTGTGTTTTAGAGATAATTATAGGGATAAGAATACATATGTAAGCTTTATACAATCTCACTTTTAACTTATCTTAATGACAATATATTAAATAGCTAGGAAGGAACAGGCCCACACTGAGCGGGCAAGGCAGTAAAGGAAACTTAAAGCAGTCATGAAAACTTCATCAGATCTACAGTGACCTGGCTGCAGTCCCTGGCGTGCAGGCTGCCAGCTCCCCCTGCACCAGCACGCACGTTTGCTAGTCCACATCCCCAAGCCAGCAGCCAGTTTCTAAAACAGATTTGCTCCCTGAACTGATCCACCCACCGCACGGTTATGTGAACCCTAGAGCCAGAGCCAAGAGACAGGCTGCAGCCAGAGAAAAAGCTACACAAGCCCCAGTTCAGACCAGTTTGAAAAGTAAATTGTTTATTCACTATTAGGTTATAGTTGTTAGAGAAAGGGATTTTTCCCAAACACTTTAAAACTTGTAAACACATGCACAACTCTTCTTTCAGTAAGGGGCAGATCAGTCTTGCCCTTGCAGCTCCTGACACTATTTTTCAGATTTTTTGCAGGGTTATGTTTGAGTTTGGGGGCGTGTGTGTGTGTTTGTTTGTTTTTTTGTTTCCTCCCTCATATTTTATCTTCTTCCATGTACTAAGGGTGAATCCCAGTTAGTTAGACAGCTTCTTCCACAGTTCCTGTACCTGTACAGTTTTCCAGTTAATTTGTACCACTGTAGTTTCAAGGCCAGAAGGTACTTTCCACCTGCATGTACCAAAGCCTAGCAAAAAATGTATCTCACAATGATTGATGGAAGTTAGGGCAACTATTTCAGTTCACCAACAACCAACCTCAGACTGAAAAAGTTAGTTGTTATTATTATGACAAAGGCTCAGTAAATAAACATTAACTCTTCTGCAACAGGTGCCTGATGGAGAGCGCGTGTTTAAAACCTCTGACATGAGCATTCCTTTTCACAAGCTCCTCATGTAAACTTATGGATCAATAATTTCATTTACTAAGTACTTTGGCTTGCAGTTTAGAAACTCACCATGCAAAAGTGCTTGGCAAACACAGAGCAGAATTGCATGGCTTAAAGGCTTCAGCACTGGGAAACCAGTAACCAGTTCAAGTCTTGATACAATGGATTTTGAGGGCAGAGACATTTATAAAAATAAAAAAAATACACACACCCCCCAACACTGCTTTTCACCACCTCCACACAGAGTGTGAGACCCAATCTAGAGCACAGTGAGGTGATGCTGCTGCTCCAGCAGATCTTCAGCAGTGGCCTTGGCACCACCTTGCACAGCAGCGACCAACTCAACCTGCTAACCAATCAGAGAGCTCCTCCAGCCAAACCCAAATTTCCCCGAGGAGGCCGCATGAGGCATGTGCACAGACCCAGGACAAGGGACAGGATGGGAATATGGAGAAGCAGGAGGAAAGATGCAGTTGAAAGGGTTGGGCAGTATTATCGACTGCAAACTGTTGCTGCGCACTTGACATCCTGGAATATTCTGAAAAACTGTATGAAAGCCAGGAGCATATGCTATGAAAGCAAATTGCTGGATTTAAACCAGTGTAGTTGTTGATGGTCTATGTGCATTAAGAGGGAACCTGCTTGTCATCTGCTTAGCTACTCGCTAGTGCAGCATGAACAGCTCTCGCTGCAAAGATACATATTGAAATGTCTCATTACCGCTTCTCACCTTTAGAACATGCTCCTTTATCACCTCGCTGTATGGAGGCACTGTAGCAGTTAACATAAGGCACAAGATAAAAGTGACTTTAAGAGAAACATGGGGAAATTAGACCACAGTCAGCATCTAACAAACAATGGAGAGGGACTTACTTAGGTCATTGTCCATCTTGAATGCGATGTCCAGCTGCATGATGAAAAGCATGAACTGGAACCAGGGGCTCATCTCCTTGTTGGGGAGGGGAATGTGCACGGCAAACACGATATCATTGGCTTCAATCTGCCTGCTCACTGCCTCGTCGAAGTCTTTGAGCTTCTCGCAGTGGTTGGGTCCCCAAGGCATCAGCCATTTGGTTTTGTGGTGGTTTTTTCTTACATCAATGCACTTCACTGACATGTAAGGAACAGCTGTTGTGGGGCTGGGAGCTGTAAGTGGAAGAGAACCACATTTTTAGCATCTTTAGATACCTTATATAGTGGTTTCCCCACCAAAATATGCAGCTCCCCTTTCAACTATCTGAAGGCAATTTAAAACAAATACATCAAATGATTCTCCTTCACAGCTCCTTGATCTTGCAGTTAAGTAATTAAGTTTATTACATCTACAGACATATTACTGACTTTGTAGTGGGATCAAATTAGGATTAGCTGAAGCAGATGGAATCTGCCAGTTCAGTCTCAGATACCTCAGTTACACCAAAATCATACTGAAAGTGAATGGCAGCTTTTCCTGTACATACACCCTTCTAGTTTGCTCACTTGAGCAAATCCACATGCAAAGCATGTGCCCATATCACAAACCTAGACAGATGAACTAATCCTAAACCTCATGGTTCTGCAGATCTGAGCAGGACTTACCACAGTGATTTGAACCATGCAGAACCACACGTTTCCTTGGGCAGGAAGGCTTTTCTCACCACTGAACCACACAATTCTTTTTTAAGAATCCTTGGTAATGGGAGAGAGCAGCACCACTTTGCATCTAACCCAGCCCAGGGCCATGACCAACATCTGCTGTCTGCAAACTTGCTGCAGGAGCCATCTCAGCCTCACCAAGGCTCCCAGCGTGGAAAACACAGTGTAAGCTGGTCACCTCCGTGATGCTCCAAAGATCCTTGCTCACCCATTCCCACTATCTGGAGAGAAACATTTTGCATGGAGGTATTTCTTCCTTTCACTGTAAAGTCAGGTGTGAACTAATGACTGCTACCACCAAAGATTTGTCTCTCCTAGCCCCACAGTTTTTTTGAGCTATTGGGAGAAAAGAAGCTGAATAGAGATCTTGGCTCTGAAACACTCCCCAAACTCTGCACCACAGCAAGCGACGAGGCTTTGTGCATGTGCACAAGATACCCATTTTCATTGTATCAGGATAATGTACAACATCCTAGATCAGATAATTAAAACTACGGAGCAGTATACTGCTCGGGCTCTATGTCAATGAGGAAACAGCCCAGCTCTGAAGTACAAACAGGGATGAAAGCAGAAAGCATTCCACCTTCATCCAGAATTTCAGCATAACACCTCCAAATCTGTGAGAAAGAAAAGGCTTTTAAAAACTCAAGCACATTTCCAACATAGTTCTGCCATGCAGACTTCTTATGACAGTGGTTCTACCCTGTTTCCAATATCATTTGGGAAATAAATATTTTAATACTATTTGAATGCATCACAGAACTGGCAGACCACAGAGATGAGCAGAGCTGGAGCTGCTCCAGTTCCTCATCTCCCCAGTACGATCTGAGAGGCTTCTGTGGGTCAGAAAGCCCAGTGACCAGAAGGTCAATAATTCCCCTGTCCCTTGTCAATCTATTCTCCTTTTGTCATAGAAAAAAGTAATTTTTTTGCACAACAGCCAGCTCAACACATTTTGACACCCAATACATTTCACTGTGATTAAACCAGAACTATCCTATTCCCCAAAGTATTACCAGGAAGGTACCATTGGACATGCTGTAATGAATTCCTTGCAGCTTCACAGGTTTTGGGAAGCAGATGAATCAGGTTAACTCTTTCTTTTTAAGCTGTTAAAAGAGTTTTCTTGATGTCTGTTTTCACCAAAATTTGAAGAAACTAAAGTTAAGTAATACAAGTTTGTGATGTGACATTTATGAAAAACACCAAACTATCCAGCCTTTAAAAATAAAAATAAGGTTTGAAATTGAAAACATCAAGTGCAAATTTAACCTAAGAATGTAAAATGCCCTAATGCAAGTGACAAGCATTGAAATGTTCCTATGCTATGAATTAAAACAGAAGTAGCACATAGAATAACAGATCTCCAGGCACATGGAATAACTGATGACTTAAAGTCAAAGTCTCCAGAGAAAAGACATTGAGGTGGTCACGTAAAATTGGGGATAAGCCGGCCAGCCCGCAGGCTCCCACAGAAGGCTATTTTCATGTTGTCACCTTCCTCATTCTGACAGATGGTCCAGGGCTTCCCACCACAAAAACTCCAGCAGCAAGCAATAGCACCCTACCTACAAACTTCCAAGTATTTCAATGAGAAAAACAAACCAAAACTGAGCAACACCCACCCAGCCACCCCCAGCCCTGTCAGGGCAGAGCCAGCTCAGGGTTCCCCCAGCTCAGCACGCTGACATCTGCACACGCTACACCCAGATGATTCAGACCTGGCTCCCTTGTAATTTGGATGCAGCATCACAACAGCGGCTCTATTGCTTTTTGGGATCCAAGCCAGGAACCCTGTGTAGCATCTTCCCTAACGTGCCACCTCGTTAGAAAGACGACATCCACACTCCTTCCTACAGGCAAGGGAGAGATGACTCAACATGCCAGTCAGGAGGAAGTTATTAAAAAGCAGTTGTTTATAAACGGCATTTTTTCAATTTTTGGACAGCAGTAAGTTTCTTCTAGCTGAAAAGTAGCAGTGATGCTGGCATAAAGGGTGGCTGAAAGGAAAAGGATTTGCTTAAGCAGGAATACTCCCAGATTCATACCTGCTCTTCCTATCAGTCCCCAGCCTAAGTCCATCACAGATATGTAGCGCTGCTGCATCTCAAACCCTTGCTGCATCCAGCAGTCCTCCAGGAACCACAGAAAGCTCATATGTTACAGCAGCCCCCAAAAAGAACAAATGATTGATATGCCAGAAAGAAACAGCAAAATAGAATAAAATAAAGCAGTTGACAAACAAAACAAATCTAGCTCCAAGTCCAGGATCACAGAACACTTTAACAACGTGCCATAAGTGCATAAACCGATGCAACATTCCTTTCTCATGCCTTGACACAGAACCTAGTAACCATGGTTAAAACTGCAGCTCTAAGTGAATATTAGGAATATTGCTGTGAAATAAGCCACTCAGGTCAAGCTCTTAGAGCTTTTTAACTTTGACAGATCTTTGTGTTATTTAAAAGTAGTCATTTCTGAATTAAGAGACTTTATTACTTCTACAGAGAAGACGAACGTTTCTTGCTTTGATGCACCCCATTATAGCCATAAATACATGTTTTCACCACTGACTGATTATGATTTTAAATACTTGGCATGCTCACCCAAGTATCCCCACTGCCAAAGTTACAGCTTTGAGGAGCAAGAGACAATTGCTATATATATTCCTTGTTGGGAACTGCACACCAAATGAATGTCGGCACTTGGCTTCCATTACTTGTTTGGCTCCAGTCCCATTAAATTCAAGGCAGTGTTGAACCAAGTGGAAAAAAATGCTTTGTGAAACTGCAGCCAAGTCAACTAACAGTATTACAAAGTGCTATGCAAAACAAAGCTAGCATCGAGGGATTTCAGTTAAAACGTGGTGCCAAGCAGGCTGCTCTCAGCCATTCTGCCTGTGGGCTGGTAGAAGCTTCAGCTTTATATATTAAATGATATATGTCTGCCTGTAAATAATTAAATAGCCATTTGTGCATAATACAGTGGATAAGCCGAAGCCCATGTTCCAGCCTGGGCGCTGTGAGGAGAAGCCCTGCAGTAACACAGGTATCATTTGGAGGGGTTAGCAGAATAACCAAGGAGCAGGGCTGTGCTCAGGAGGCTGGTTGGCAGCATGGCTCTTCAGGAGCCAGCTCAAACAGGAGCCAGCCCTGCGAGCTTGCACTGGGGCTGCTGGGGACCCGTGTGAAGGAGCCCTGGCCCCAGGGACCGTGAGCAGGCAATTGGGCTGAGAACCCCCATGCCAAGGGGCGAGAGCCCTGCAGTGCTGGATGCTGAAAGCTGTAGGCATGAGGCTGCTGGAGCTGCTAGCACTGTCAGTGGATGCTTCTAACCCCCCCTGCTCAAGAGAAAAAACCACCGGCAGACCAGTTTGGAGACAGGATGATTCACAGTGAATGCTTTCAGGGTGACAGACACAAACTCCAAGGAGCCAGTGTGGCTGCACCAGAGGGAAGCAGGCAGGAGGTGACTGTCACGACTGGAGCCCTCCTGTGCTCTGATGGACAAACCTTCATTAAATCTTCCTTAAAACCCCAGGCAAGCCCAGACATGAAAATAAAACCAACACAGTCTGAGAAACCTCTCTGTTGCAGTTCCCTGGTTTTCATACCAGTTTGGGAAATGAAGACAGTTTAGCCTCTTTGAAGCTTGTTATGCTATGAAATACACTTCTCTTAAAGGTATGCAGCCCATATACTGCTGGGGAACAGGGAAGCCACCCACTGCACCTCCTCCAACAGAGGCTTTGGAGGTGCCTGGCTCACTGCAAAAGCCCCAAGAATCTCCCAAATTACAGGGGTTCACAGCAGATCCTGCCGCTCCCTGCAAAGAAAGCACAGCCCCCTGCAGCAGCTTCAGCCAGCAAGCCCTCCTGAACAGCCAGGTGCCTTCAGCAGCGTGGGCAGCGCTTCCCAGGGAGGGCTTCTGTTGAACTTTCAGACCTACTTCAGCTACATCTTACAGATTGAAGCAACTCTTGCATATAATTTCCAGTGACTTTTCATACTGAAAGTACCATATAGACAATGGTACATTGGCTCAAGCATATGGATTTTCTCAAGTTACGTCCCCAAGGCACAGCAGCAGTTAAAAGTAAGAGATGTTTAGTTTGTGGGGGACGGACACAAGCGGAATTGCTTTCAGTTTTGAATGATCCAAAACTACCCAGTCTTGCATTGAACTGGTAGTGGTGTTTCACCCACCTGGTGTTACAGAATAACTCCAAATAAGAGGATTTGAAGGAGACATCTCAGCATACCTTGTATCTACTGGCCAGAGAGGTCAGATCTTATGACTTGATTCAGCAAAAGATGTCATGATTTGGTTTGTCAGCACTGGTGACCATCCTTTTTGCCAAGATGGAGAGGATTTCTCTCCTACATCTCAACTGGAATCAAAATTCTTCCACTTCACATAGACTAAACAGAGTATGAGCAGAGGCAAAGAGCCGAAGTGATTCATCACACGGCTGGGACACCCCAAGCCATCCAACACTGCTTCTGCCCCCTGATATTCTCCATAGTAAAACCCTACAGTATTTACTGAAGAAACCGAGCATCCTGCCCCAAATACCCAGCGAAGTGGTAAATAGCAGGGTAATCGGAAGGGATCTGGGGGTTCCAGGCCTGTCTGTCACTGGTGTCATGCTTTCTTAAGCCACTGGGTTAGATCCTGGTTACCGCCATGCTCCCAAGTTTGGCTTCCAGAAATCCTCAGAAGGGAAAGTTTTCAATCTGTTCAAGATGAGTGCAACACTGTGGCCAACTAACTGAAACAAACGGAGTATTTTGGGGTGGGGGTTTTTTTTGGTACAAGTTTTATTCAAACTTAACCTTCCTAGTTTGGTTACTTAAAAAGGAAAGTAAACCAACCCCCATTCCCCCAATCAATACAAGCATTATTAATTAATTACAGCATCCCAACCTTGATTTTGTTAGCATAATTTTTCAAACAAAACCTACACCTTCATATTACAGAATTATGCTTCCTTGGCCAGCATGAACCTGTTCAAAGGGAAGAGTGCTTTTTGACGCTGAGGTCTAGCTAGGACAGGACCTTGGGAGGTCTCCTGTCCAACCTCCTGCTCATGGCAGGGTCAGCCAGGAGGTCAGAGCAGGGTGCTCAGGGCCTTATCCCACTGGGTCTTGAAGGTGCTTACTGCTCCTGGGATGCTGATGTGCTGCTCTTGCTGTCCCACTCATTCCCATTTTTATCACTCCACATACAGACTAAACAGTCACAGCTGAGTTCACATGTGATAGAGATTACTGCCAGCTGGATCACGTGCACACACAAATCCCAATAAGTATATATATTCCACTTCTTCAGATTTTTAGTTGCCATTTCTCTCTCTTCTCTGAATGCCCTGAATCTTTGCCCTAGAACAAACAGCCATGTTTCATTCCTCAAAACAGTTTTTAATGCTGTTTCTACAACCCAGGAGAGATCAGACTGACAAAGTCTTAGCATTCTGCAAAATCCTACACTAGATTGAGAGAGGCATGTCATATGGATATGACACAACACGACCGCCAACACAGTTCACTTTTTGACTAGAAGAGTTACAGCCGGTTCTCCCTAGAGCTCCCAGTTTTTCTGCATGCTATGTCCCAGGTTTTGCTCTTCCCTCACTCCAACAGGCATTTCTGCTCTCCTCCACCCAACTTACGCCCTCCTGCTGTTGGGTGCATTTACAGCTGATGCTCACCTGACCCTACAGAAAACTTGGGGCCCAAAGCTTAGTTGAGGCAGAATACAAAGACCAAGAATAAGTAACAGTAGAGGAAGCAGGCCTTTTGGTGGCCGTGGACCTTAAGGAATCTTCAAGGGTGGGGAAAAATGACATTTCGCTTTCAAACTTTTAAGGGAAAAAACCTGATGTTAAACCTGTTAGATCTTTAGAGAAGGACAGAATAGAAGAAAGCCTACTTTCTCCAAACAGCTATCACTCTCTAATAAATACCCTTGCACATCTTTGTGCCACAAGCAAAACCTGTTCCTACCTATCTCTTGGGCTTACCTCTCCTGCAAAGCATGGTGGGGATGGGCGAGGGCAAGTGGAACACAGAAAATTCATTTAGCCAAACTCCAGCACCATTCGCAGCCCACTGGACTCACCCTGAAAGATGTTAGCAAATAGCACCGAGCAGCTGCAAAACTTTTTTTTTTTTTTTAATTCTCAAATCCCCAGTTCAAGGCTTGACAGCTTTAACATCTCTCTAGTACAGGAATAAGTAGCTTTCCTTTAGTTTCAGCTATACTGTCCCTGAAGCAATCTATCTCTATTAACATGTAAGAATTCATCCACCCTTTTCTTTTCCGAGAAAAGCAGCAGAAAATAAGATCCCACTTGTAAAGGGGCTCACCTCAGGAACTATTTCCTCAGAGAGAAAAGAAACACTGTTTCTCTGTATTTAGACTTAAATCTTTAGGTTAAAAAAATTACTATGAGATAAGTGAGCTCAATTTTTCAGTATTTTCATTTTACAATATTATCTATGCCTAGATTTGCATAAAAGCCACCATCACTCAGTTTATTAATTTCACTAAGTAGATCTTTAAAAAGGTCCTGCAATAAACCCTTAAATAATTCCTTCCTTCTTCCCTCCTCCATATTCCTGCAAATAAGGCATTCAGCCCAGTTACAAGAATAACATTCCCTCTCTGCTCCCCCATGAATATGATATATATTTTGTACCTTCTCATCTAGAACACCTACAGCATTTCAAATTAACTACTGACCCTTGTTCTCCCACTATAAACAAGCCCTTTAGAAAATCTCAATTGCATTGTGTCTACATTGATTAAAGCTTGAATCCTACTGACCTCATGTGGTGTTAACTTCTCCCATGCACCAGGAGCATTCTGCTTTTCTACTCAATTACCCCCTTCTGTGCAGAGCCATCACTACCCAATGAGCACACACAATGGACTTCTGCTTCATTACACTAACCAACAGCAGGATAGGAATAAACAAGCTAATTTATCATCGGACAGACTGAGCTTTTCCAACTAGAACAGTGAGAACCTGAATAACATTATATATCCTTATTATTTATAAATATGTATTTATTGCAGCATGAAAGTTTTCTTTTCTACCTCCCTCTTCCCTGACCTTGATGCTACCAGTTTAATACGGTAATGACAGTGACCACTAACAGTCTTTAAATTACTATTTTTTTATTACTAGTTACTATTTCACAAGCTACATGAAAGCCTTTTTCTAAACACTGCAGCAGCTTTTATATGCAGAATTGCTGTACATTTAAATAATCTAATTCATCTTCAGAAAAACTCAAAACATCAAACAAAAAACCCCCACTATCTACTAGAAGCCCACTTCCCTTGGGAAAGGTATTTCTTTCTTACCATTTGACTTCAAGCTTTCACAAGACCACAGTCCTTTAAAGCCCCAGGGCACAATTTCCATCTTTATTTACAGTGGGAGTTGCCAGACATACTGCTGTAGCTGAACACCCTTGTTTGTCATCTCCAATAGTTTTTTCAATACTACAGGTTTCTCCATCTTTTTTTGTTTCAGACCATAAAACCAACCCTGTCCAAACCACCAAAGCCTAGTTTGGCAGACTCCTGACCCAGGTTTGTGTTCTGCACCCAGGTCTCCTGCTTTGGATGTGGAGCGCAAGCTGCGCATCAACCTCCTCCAGTGACAGCACTGCCTTGGGCAGCACAGGCTTTTCCACCTTGTCTGAAACTCCCAGTTCAGAGTACGGCTGGATGGAAGGTGATATTTGGTGGCACAGACAGCAGCCCAGACCTCTGCCAAACTCAAACCTACCATCTTAATAGACTGGGGTAGGAAGCAAGCAGCCAGGATTTGGAGGTCTCTATGCAAGCACTAGAGCCAGCACAACAGTCTTGCTGTGGTTTTGCGGAATTTCTATGCTTTCTTAGCTTCCTGTAACCATGCAGTAGCTAAGAGACATGTGTGTATTCGTGTTGGAAGGGTGGCTGGATTTTTTTTCTCAAGGTTTGTTCTTCAATGCTACTTTTGCAGCTTTGGGCCATGTTAGCAGAAAAGTTGTCCGTGCAAGCACAGCCTCTTTAGAGCAGCACAAACTGGAGATTTTCTTCAAAAAGCCAGTTCTCAAAGAGCCACAGGAGCAGCTGTGCCAAGAGCCTTTAAAACTGAAAGTGCAGCCGGGATCCTGCTGCAGGAACAGGAGTCCAAGCACCCTGCAAGGCTGCTGCCACTGAACAGCAACCAAAGGGCTGCTGGGGAACAGTCTTGCTCTTAGAGATAAGGGATTATTCCCTCAGGCAAGTCACAAAGCAAGGAAATCTTACGAGGCCCTACAGTACAAGTATATTTGCTGGGACAACTAAATGAATGACCTCCACGATTCATATACATATGCAACAGCAGCAACAAATGCAAATGAGAGCACTAGCAGTAGGAGTTCCATAAATCCAGAAATATAGGTTCGAAAATATTTTATTTAGAAGAAAAAAAAAAAAAGAAGGTATAACTGATTTACTAATTGCCACAGCGAGTTTGATCTTCTTCCAAGTCACCCTTTGTCAATTTTCGACTCAGAAGAAATGCATTTCCTGTTACGCCCAGCCAAGGTATTAAATCCCTGCAAACAGAGCTCTAAAATAGCAGTGTGACCTGACATTATCTGGCAGCTTTTTCTCCTGAGCAACAGCCTGAAATTCCCCAAGTGGCACACTAGAGATAGTGAGATATCAGGAGTATTGGCAGTTTCAAGGTATGTGAGGAATTTAATCTGCATTTGAATAGGAGGGATCAGATCCTGGGGCACTTCCCCAGGCTGGGGCCAACAGCAGGCAGTTCTGGAGCAGATGGACACCTTGGGCCCTTCAAAGGCTTTCCGAGGCTATCAGAGTTATAACTTGACATCAAAGACCATAAATGTTATTTACTAACGAAAAGACTTCCTGTTTAATCCTTACCCTTTGCAAAGAGCAGAGAGGCGGCACAACCACCGCTTGGTTTAATGGTCAGGTCATGATTAAAACCAAGCCTGTCTAGTTAGTATCAACCCAAAAGAAAAGAGGAGCTGTGAGAGGAGCATCCTCTTTCTATAAACTACAAGGCACAGAGTTTTCCCTGATGCATCTCTCCGAAGTTAACTGTAGTTTGGAAGTGATGCAACTGTGAGAAGAGCAAAAAACCTAGTGCCTTAGAGGATTTACAGCCTCGCTGCCCACTCCTCGGGCCCCCAGCACGGACGTTTCTGCCTGGGAACTCTCAATTTCTGGCACATTTGCCCATTCAGCTACAGTTACAGCTCTTAAAAAGAAGAATTGAGCAGACCTAAACTAAATAGACATGACCTTTCATGTCTGCTTTTTCATCAGCTCCCAGCGCTTCTGCCAAGGCTGCAGCACTAAAGGAATGTGTCTATACAGAGGAGTCTATTGGCATTCATGTCCACGGTACCGCACCGACCTATTCAGCACAGCCTGGCCATCTTCTGGAGAGGCCAGCGATGAAAGAAAGTCAGGCACATAAAAATGGTCTTTGTCCTAGAGCCCACAGACAGTCTTCCCTAGCAGGCTGCATCCACATACCTTAGAAATCACAGCATTGCTCCTGTCAAAAGATCAGTTCAGCCCTGAGAAGGTAATGAAATCCTAGGAAAGAAAATTAAATCCTGGAAACTCACTGCTCAGGAGCCAAATCAGACATTTAGATAATGAACTGGAATTGTTGATAGCTGCTCAGCCATTTATACACATGACTCATTATCTCTCTGGGCGAGACACACAAGTAAGAGTTTTATTTGCTCCAGTCAAAACAATTCTGTTTTTTCAACCTTAAGCCGAGGCAAGGGAGCAGTGAACCTACACCTTCTTAAATGCATCCCCCTCGTCCCAGAAGACTCATGTGCTAAATAAATACCTCCACTTTTCCAATCAGTTAAATTTGTAAAGTGTATGGTTGGGCACCGGATTTTCAGTACTTAACTGTATGTATGCCTGCTCCTGGACTTTGTCTTCACTACAGAGAGGTTCTGCTCATTTGAATGGAAACCAAGATAATCTGTGACTTGGGACAAGGCGCCCTTGTAGTCCTAGAAGTAACTCACAGAAATGAAGTTACTGAAAAGTTGTCTTTTCAATAACTTGTCTAAAGGAACAAAATTAATGGGTTTGAAGCAGGGATATTGCTGCCCAGAGCTCTGTTGTCCTATTTCCTCCTGTGCCCTCCATTTCAGCCTGCCCAGCAGCTTTGCTCATTGCTACAGCCCCCCACAGTACTGGAATACCAGGGGCAAGATGCACATTGCTTTGCAAGTGACAGTGAGAGAAAGCTGCAGGGAAGGTGGGGTAATTTCTCAACTCCAGGTGCTTAGAACAGACCAGACCATTCAGTGAAGCACAAGCTAGCTTAAAAACAAACCTGTGAGCATGCCAGAATCGGAGGTCGCAGGTTTGTATGTCCGCCCAGCTTTTGTGGTGATCAGGCAGCAGCACAAAGCCCACCGCGATGCACGGAACACTGCCCGGGTGCCAGCAGCACCCAGGAGGCTCAGTGTTCTCCAGTATTCCATGGGAGCTGCAGAGCCATGGAGCATTACAAAAAGCACACCACGCTTTGAGACTTAACACAAAATTTCCTGCTATGACCGTGAACTCTGGACAGATTTCAGCAGCAAAGTCTGTCTTGTTTCTTTCCCTTTTTTTCCTTTTTAAAATCCTGTATATTTAAAAGCATTCCAGGATTCAAAGCAAATTAGAAAGAGGGACACCATCAGTAGCTGCCCACATGGCATAGAGAAGAAGATAATTTGTAATCAAAAGCTTTGGTTTAAAGAAAACCAAGAGGCATTAAACCCACACCAGAGTCAAGTCAAACTTCCATACACACACAATTTCTACCGCCTGGCCAGCGGTCAGAAGGAAAGGACACAAAGTTCACCTCTGGTAGTTTTGGTGTGACCTCCGTTGGAACACCCCGGTCAAAACTCCCAGTAACTAGTAGGGCCAGATGGATGCCACAGTTGGTCCAGCTGTGGGAAGGTTTGTCCAAGGCCATCACCGGCTAACCTGGCTCCACGTGCTGGTTAGCACAACTCAAAGCCCAGATGAGCCTGGGGGCACCCCTGGAGACAGCCAGGAGGCCAGGTATCTGGCTAAACCCACACTGTATACATCTCAAAAAGGCAGAACATACATATGCATAGTATGCAAGGGCTCCTGGGAATGCTGGCTTGACTGTAAATTAGCGTTAGCCTAATTTCTCACAAACATTAATGCTGCCTTGAATGATAACAGAAAACATTCCTGTTTGATCCCATTCCCCTATAATATATGTATGCTATTACTCATAGCGGGGTAGTGAAGACAAGGTTTTATTATGACTAATTTTATGGATCATGTTTTATCTAGTACCAATACCTCCTAACTGAACACATAACACACCCAGTCCATAAGTGTAACCTTTAAACAAGATGTTTACCACCCAACAGAGCAGACACTAGAAATTCTGCAGGGTTTGAAAACAGGATGGTTTGAAGCAGTGACAGGCCCAGTTGTCTGGAGCCAACAGTTCATTACCGTAGCATGACAGCAAAGAAACAGCTCAATAAAATTCTCTTTTGAGGTGTTTCCTCACTCCCTAGCTTTGCAAAGCTCCCTTAGACCACCACAGGAGCTTCACCCCAGTAAGGGAATGACTCCCATACATGTACATCTCATGCTTTGCCAATATACAGTTCTAAGCAAAATCCATGTGAGAGCGGATAAGACTCCTGCTTCTAAATAAAAGAGCTGTTGGAAATGTGCAAGCCATATTAAAACTCAGGCATTATGCTGGTGACTGTTCAAAAACTAGCTAGAGAACCATCACTGGCAGAAAACCCCAATTTCAGAAAAATGAAGCTTTGTCGTCATTGTCGTATCAGGTACCAATGCGTTGCATTTGTGTATTTTGGACTTGCACAAGTAATCTGTTAAAATAGAGCACTTAGTCATTGTTTTGAAACATGACCTAACTGACTGCTAAAGGAAAGGCTGGTTTAGCTTTGTAGCCGTGTTCCACTTGTGTACATATTTTGGTTTGTCTAGACCTGAATAAACTAAAATAACTAGATTCTTGGTGTCTGTTTGGTGCGCTGGATCAAACCAGACCAGGAACGCTATTTCAGTGACACCTCAGCTCCCATCCCACCTCATGTCACACCTCTCTGAAGAGCAGCAGTCCCATGTCATTGCTGCCAGAGCTATCGGCAGTTTGAGCACTCCTAGCGCTGCTTCACTCCCAGCCACCAGCCACGTTGCAGAACAATGCACCCATTTCTCACCAGATGCAGGCCACATGCTAGGGACTAACTAAAGGGGCCAGGACCCCGAGCTGTGGGCCCCAGCTGTGGTCCGAGGGATTGACTGCAAGCCACTGGCTCCAAATTTCCAGGGGCACGGGGACCCCAACGGCGAGGCATGGTTCGGGGCTAATTCCTGGGAAGAGTTTCACGTGGAGCCCTGGGTTGCAATGCCCTGCGTGTCCGTCACTGCGCCCAATGTTGAGGACCACACTGAGGTTACATGCAAGAACTTAAGAGTTGTTTCACAGGCACCATATACATTTGGGCTTCCAGTTTCCAGGAGGGCTGGCTGGGAGCTGTTGGAGCCCATCAATCAGCACAGCTGCCCCACAGCCACTAAGGGAAGAGGGGGAAGAGCCTCTGATGCATCAGAAGTGGTAAATACTGCAGAGGAAAAAACAGTTCGGATGATTGATTAGAGCAGTTTTATCTGCTCAAAGATCAGAAGTGGGGTTTTCCAGCAATTAAAGAAAGTTTGCCCACAATAACCCTCTAGGACTCACGCCCGGCTAGAAGATGCAGTTACTCCAGTAGTACAAAGTTACTCGAGTTTGTGCAAGATGTAGCCCCAAATCGCTGTCTCCATTGGCAGAAGACCTGTTCGCTGTGGGCTGCCCCCGCGGCTTTCCAGCCCCAGCATCAGCTTGTGCCCCCCACCCAGGATGGGCCCCCCCCAGGATCAGGGCCCCCGCTGTGGGTGCCAGGAACTGGTAAGGCAGGGAACAGGCAAGATGGAAGACTGAATTAAGAGTGTCTAAGTTCTTTCCTCTCCAAATCCCTACAAACCCGAGCAAAAACATTCCTGATTATTCCCTATAAAGCTAAACAGAAACATGTCTGTTCGTCACACCTGTCCCCAGATGACAACAGAAACAGGTCTTTCTGATCAACACCCTCCTTTTTCTACAAGCAACTTATCTTTTTTAAACTTAAACGTGAGAAGCTACTAGAAAAACACTTTTAAGATGAACGCCGAGCCTGGCTTCTCTGCACAACACAGGCCAAGGCATTTTATCTAATGAATCAGTATTGGGTTCAGTAGCCTGCTCTTGAACCAGCTCTTCAAAAAAAAAAAAAAAAAAAAAAAAAAGTAAAAAAGGCAATCCTAATAATATTCAGTGTTGGTTCAGACCCACAAGACTAGGAAAAAAAGGGGTTTAATCCAATGTTTGCCACTGATTCCTTTGTGATTAAGCAAAGACAAGGAATTGAAGCAAGAGAATGAAGGAAGCAAAAGTTTTCAAAAATTATGTTTAGTAGAATTCTTATGGCTCTTAAGAACAGACAATTAGAGAGGCTACAAATACAAAGCACTAATGTGCATCAGGGACACTGAATCTGCTTTCTGAGGAACAGCTGTAGATATTTCTTCAATACCTCTTAAATAAAGACCACGGCCAGAACAGTCCAACTTTTTTTTCTCCCAAAGAAACTGTGCAACAGATTTTCCCGATGCCCTTTGGGAGCAATGGGACTTCACTTATCCGCAGTCATTACTGAAAATCCCCATGGCCCCGAATAGGCGCCTGCACCCAAGGAAAGGGGAATAAACCCTTGGGCGAGGAAGCCCAAGAAGCTGCAGAAGGGGAGAGCGGGCAGGGTTTGGGTCTGGAATTCCTCCGAAGGGCAGCACAGCCCTTCCCCAACATCTCCATGCTTGAAATGGCCAAAGTAGCCAGATATACATGACGATCGTTACAAGGAGCCAGCGCATAACTCAGCTGCTTTCTAGTAAAAAAAAAAAATAAAAAAAAAAATGCCGGGACTGCCCCCAAACCCTGCTCTCCTCCATCTTTCTCCTTCCATCCCCCAGCTCCTTCCCCGGGCAAAAATCAAAGCCCCCGGCGAGAGAGGGCCGGCGAACCCCGACTGCGAGTTTCTTGCCGAAGGTTCCATCCAACGCCAGCCCCTTTCCCCCAGGATTTGGGGACGCTCCCCGCCCGCTAATACAGAAATAAACACAACCTGGGCTTCAAAGTTTTAGGCGAGGAGGTTTGCGTGCGAAAAGTCGGGCTGACCCGCCGGCTCGGGGAAGGCTGGATACCACCCGCACAGCTTTCAGCGCGGGTGGGGGGACGTGTCCGTCCCCGTGGCGGGGCTCGGGGAGGCCAACGAGCACGGGGTGGGG
>JANZLQ010000095.1:1776927-1803812 GCA_026212715.1 Elanus axillaris | reverse complement strand
GGCTGGGGGGCTGGCCGCAGCCGGGGCTGGCGGCGGCCTGGGGGGGGGGGGTGGGATGGAGCCGCCTGCCTTTACCGGCGCTGCAGGTGAACGGCGCGGCCGCCTTGCCCCCCCCCCCAGGAAGGTGTAGGCAACGCCTGCCTGACAGGAAATGTTTCGGCAGGACGCGCGGAGCGGGCGGCTCAGCCTCCCCCAGCACCAGCGGGCGGGCTTCCAGCTCGCCTCAACTGCGCTATGACGTTTTCTCCCATCTTCTGACGTCCCCGCGGCTCTGAGGCAATGCTTTGTCCTTCCCTCTGCCCTGCTCTGCTTCACCTCGGTAGCTCACGCCGAGCAGTTCTCCCAGTTTCCCCCCCCACGTCGCAGACGAGGCAGGGCCGGGATGCTGCGGGACCAGCCCCGCTCCCTGGAAGCCGCTTGCCTCCTCCTCCGAGGCGGTCTGTCCACTAGCGCGTTGCCCATACGTGACCCAGAACGAGCTCGCTAACCCCTGCCACCATCTCTGGTTTTTAGCATTAGTGCCTTCCGGCCCCTCACAGCGTACCACCAGGATCCGTGCTACCCCGTCCCGTCAGACGTGCAGCGACGGGGACAGAATACCATCGCGTGCAACTGAAACTGGACGGCGAGTTGCTGAAAACACTCCTCGAGGACAAACAAGCCATGAAAGGAAACAACTGGTGACAAAAATACAGAAAGGAACTGTCGAAATGAAAGATGGATCAAATATTTAGAGGCGCAAACCAGTAACAATCTGAAGCGAACAGTAATGAGGAAAAAAGTTTAGAAGAAGTCAGTGCAAAAAAACAACAGAAATCACAGTAAGATGGCAGAAGTGGTCGCAATGCCATGTGGTGGCCCTATAGCAGAACCCACCAGGATTCCAGCAACGTGTTTGGTTTGTTCAGGACACAGGGAGCATCTGCACACTGATTTGCCTTGCCTGGCCTAACAGGAGCTTTGCATGTTACATACAGCTAAGCAGCATCAAAAAACAAATCTAGAAATTCAGGGAAGAGTAGAGAAGCAGAGGGCACAGGGTTTGACTCATAAGAAAAGACTGTGCCAGCCCTTGACCACACAATATATAGCCAATGCAAGGAGGTGAGCGCAAGAACTGCCACATACTAGGTGTTTTGTCAACAGATGTTGAGGAAGAGGTCCCCTTCAGAAAGGGGGAGAGTACGTGCTCCTGCCCCAGATCAGGCCTCTGTCACTGCCACTAACTTGCTGCCTTTGTGCCGCTTCCGTGACCACAAAAAGGACTGCAGCTGGCAACTTGAGTCTTCCCCAGCAAAGTGGGCAAGTTCCTCTCACGAGTCTAGAATCCAGCCTGACAGGTTCAGTTAAAAGGTGTTGGACCCCCAGGGTGCCAGAGACACACAAAGATGTAATGCTGGAGGCCAACCAACCATATAGTGAGGTATTCTGGATGATGTAATAAGATGTGATACTACAGTCAAGATCCTGGATACAGCAGAATCCACCTGAAAAGGACTGCAGCAGTGATCCCCAAATGCTTATGCTGGTTTTCTAGCACTAAGTCTTTGGCTTCTGAAGTTGGTCTTCAAATACTAAATGAAACCAAGGTCATGTGCTACTTTTGCCTTTTACTTCTATGATCTTTTCTTGACTTGCAGATGTAACAAATTCTCTTCTTCCAACCATCAGTCTAATAACATAAGTTGGAATATAGGCGTCAGGGATAACTTTAGATATTTTGTGACTGTGGGACAGTTTATTTTTTAGAATATTGCAAGTTTAATTTTTTTTTTTAGTTTAGTTTTAGCTTTCCTTTTACATTAGAGTTATGACTTCATTGTTAAAAATAGCTCTTAATGGACAAGTCCTTTGTACCCATTATGAACCCACTAGGATCATTCACACAGACGTGCTTCCAAAATCAAAGCTTGTTAGTGGCTTTTTGCCAAGACAATTAAAGACTTAAATTTCCGTATAAAGTATTTGGTATTTAAAAAAAAAACAACACACAAAACAAACCCACATAGAACAATTGCTATTAAAAAGTCTTATTTTGAAATACCTAATACTTATTTTTAGGATGTCTATCTAACACTTAATGTTGATTCTGAGTGATGACTTTTGCTATTTTCTCTGTTGGAAATGGCACAAGCTTTTGAATTACATTGGTTCCCTTACAGTCTGCAATCACCACTGACTAGGAGAGAGTCTTGACAAGTCCAGGCCGCCCTTCGAGGTCCCACAGTTATCCAAACGCAAGGGCCTGTATGACTGAACACCACTGGAGCCACAAATGCCACTAAATCCCATCCGCCTTAATGACTCTACAAAAGTTACATGGTGCAATCTTCCATTAAATGTCCCATTTTTTCCAAGCAATTTATTTATGGGACAAAAACGTAAAAGGTAGACCTAAGATCCTGCCATAAGAAAAAAAATGTTAGAGTGAAAAAAGAGAAATAACAAAAACACAGGAAACAATACTTCACATTTATAAGGCACTTTCCATCTCTACCACTTTCCTACATCTTTAATACTGCAATGTTTAGAGATATTAATTACGTGTGACTTTTGACACACTTCCAAAGGGTGTATAGAGCACATACGATAGTGAGTTGGGACCTCTCTTTTGCCAGAGTGACCACACACAAAATCTCACAAGAGAGAAACTGGCCCAAAGTGTGTTAGAAAACACATCTCTAGCCATCTTTCAGCCGTTTACAAATCACGATTTCTATCTCTGCAAGGTCTCCAGAGTCAATCATCTGGGAACTCATCTTCTTGCTGCTTATTACATTATTTTTTCCTGACTGCTTTAGGCTGTTTTGAAAGCCTCAGCTATTAAAATAGCTATCCTACAGTCCGCCAGAGGCAGGAGGAGCCATTCCACAAAGAACTCTTTGCAGGGTTGGGCCTAGAGCCCAGATTTTCAAAGAGGTTTAGCTGCCAAAAGATATAGGTAAGGGCTCAGCAGGATTTCCACAAGCTCCTAGTTTTTGGTGCTACATGTCTATGCTACAAGTTACTGCAAAAGTTTTGAGAAAAATTCCTTTGGATGCTCAGTTTGCACAGAGATCAAACCTCTAAAAGTTTCAGTATTTTTTCTCCTCTTTTGTTTTATGTCAATTGGATGCTTAAGAGAAATAATTTGGAAAAAAACATGTGCTAGAATTAAGAGGCATTTTTCAAACACAACTGTAAGAGAGGGACATACGCTACAAATACAACATAAAGGCTTGACAGAGGAACATCTATGATCTCAATTAGGAAGACAAATGACATGATCATAGCAATAATTTCTAGCTTTAGAAAGCTAAAAATACCCCAACAAACCCAAACTCAAACCACCCCAAAATCAAAACCCCCACCACAGTTATGTGAACTTAAGTTGCTGCATAGAAGTCCAGTATTGAGCTGCTTCATTTTTGCTCTACAGAGGCACATTTAGAGTTTTTTTTCTTTTTAATATTAGTAGCATTGTTGTTTACACCAGCGCAACAGTGGACTTGGGCCCCATATGCAAAATATGAAGTATAGTAGTGGACAAAAAGCTGATTAAATCATGATCATCTACCACCAGATATAATCTTTTGAACTCTAGTTTGTACTTGCCTACTTTATTTACAATATAGCCTGCAACATAACAACAACAGACCTGTGGGGATTAAGCTTTGGCTCTGGTCTCCAGTTTGTAGGCTATATTTTCCAGTGTGGGTATTGGCATTACTTGATGCTATGACTGCAGTTTCTTGTTTTGTTTGGGATACACCTAACACATTACAAAGTTACCCCTAGTAGTAAATAATGTGTAGTGTCCTGCTATGGGAGAAAGACAATTAAAAGCGTTCAAAACCACTGCTTACTCCTCAGTACTCCTAACTGCTTTCATAGGTAACTTCTGGTTTTGTCCTTTTACAAACACTGATAACATGGAAAATTTTCTCATAGAACAGGAAAAGGGTGTTTTCTGGTTTTTCTAGTGCACACAACGTGGTGGGGAACATTTTATCTTTGTAAGAAAAGCTTTTTCTATGGTTCATAAAGACACTCAAATGTAAAACTTAGTGTGGCACACACACACAAAAAAAAAGTGCGGGGTTTGAGATCGGTCAATAGACAGAGATCTACAACTCGTAACTGCCCATTGCGGTTTGGATTAGGAAGAAAATTGACAGGTATGCAATATTTCATCTTAAGCAAGCCCCAGTCTATAATGTAAATATTTTGAGTGATTTCCAAGCCCCGTTGTAGTTCAAGGCTAACACTCATCCAATTATTAGGAACCAGGAAAGTTGAGTTTTGCCACTGTTTATACATCTGGGAACTCAGAGCTAGGCTTAATTTTTTTTTTTTCTTTTTTTCCTGCATGTCACCTCTTAGTTAAGTGCCACCCAGTCTGCTAGATCTGAGATCCCATGCTGTTCTTCAGGCTTTTACATGTGCAACCCAAAGCTCTATCTCTGCCGGGAGTCATGGACTCCTCGCATCATTTCTTTGATGACAATATGGCAAGAAAGAAAGGAACAGCAACTTAGCAAGGGAATTACCCAGCCACCCAGATTTTGATCTTAAAGCCCACAACAACCACAAATAGCTGAGAACAGAAGACCTATAGAGTACACCCCCAAATGCCCACTCCCAGCCCGTTTGTACTCACTGGACTCCTCAGCAGCACTGGGTAGGTGGCAATGGCCAGCTTAGGTCCTTCAGAGCAACTGGCTCCACTCAGCTGTCCCTCTCTCCTCTGCTTCCTCACCAAGTCCTGCCTGTCTCGGTAAGAAACTGGGCAAGAAAAGCTGTAATTCATTGGGTGTGGACCAGCATCTGAAAAACATTGAGAGAGCAGTCCCAGATAACTCTTCTGATGGCTCTTCTCTGATATGCTTTCAGTTAGATGACAAAGCCTTCCTCGCATTAGGATGAAGCTTCGATAGGGGCATCAGGGCTTCCATTAAGTATGTGAGACAAAACCGAGCTGATTATTTGACAGAGAGCACATTTTAGCTTGTCGAACTGAAAGTGCAGACTTGTGATAACCTGAAGGAAGGGCCAATAACAGTACATTAAAATAATTTATTAAAGACTGTTTAAACTAGATTTCAAAATTTTATTTAAAGTCTGTACAGTTACCATGTGGTTAAAAGGCTCAAGCCCTCCAAAGCAAATCTGTGGAAAATCTTTTACTTGAGTCTGCCAAGCTGTCTCTTTCAGCCATTAATCCAATCATCAAGAGGCAGAGTTTCTGCAATGGGGTATCTGGAAAAGTCTAGGTAAGATTCATCATGAGTCTACTGCTAAATTTCCAAGTTCTTCCATCCAAACCTCTTCCATCACAATCATCTGACAGTAAGTACAGCTCTACCTGAATCCTTCTATTTGATTCATTAAGTAATCACCTGGAGGCCCAAAAGACTTTGCTCATCAAAACCACTCCTAACACCCCCCACTCCCAAATGGCTACCTCCCACCTCTATAAAATCAATTTAAAAAAAGCCACAGCTCAAAAGCCACATAACTCAGGTCACTCAGAAGGTTTTGCTAATCCACAGTTGAGGGATGACAATATACCATGCTGGCCTGGTCTAAATTTGTTGTACCAATTCAAATGGCATCCCTGATATTTCTGACAAGCGCAAGTTTGTGTGATCTGTGTGCAGTGGACCACGGATCATCAGCCAAGGTTGTGTGCAGCCTCTCCCAACTTTCCCATAGACCATTTTGCCAGTTCTTCTTGCCTCTTCCCAGTCCTCTTGCAAATGCAAGCTCAGAGCTCTGCTCTTTTATTTTCTCTTAGCACTCTCTCTATAGCTGGGCCTTTCCTCAGCCACCATCCCTCACACTGCATCTCCCACCTTGCATCAAATTTCTGCGATGGCTTTTACCACAGTCACTCCACCTCTCATAGGGCTTCCTGCCTTGTGTTAAACCTCCACATCAAACCCTATCCAAAATTTGCTACTTCTGGCATCTACCATAACATCATGGCTTTCCTTCACAAAGACCTTTGCAGTCTGGCATTTCTCTACTTTTGTGTCTGTGTTTTCATCTACTCCAGTGATGGACATCACAGATACCAGCTCAAACATGGTGCAGTTGGGTTAAGGGCCTCCAAGGGATTGTATATCCAAGTAGGCAGCACACGCAGGAGCATGAAACATCAGAACAGCTTCAAGTGTACATCCATCCTGGGAGACTGCCTGTCGCTAGGTTTGTAATCTCCTCAAAAGCAAGCAAAGAAAGTTGTATTACTAATAGATATGGATACTTTAATATTTAAAAATTATGTCCAGTATGCTATCTTAGGACAGTAATATTAGCAAAAGTAAATTCCTTCTACTAGCTGAATTATACAATTGTTTACAGTAAAATCTTCATGGTTCAATTGCTCCTATCAGTGTTCAGAATACAAAGAATGAATTCCAGAGGTTTTTTTGACAGCCTCTTACCATTTCTCTGTTAAGCCTTTATACTCCCATTAATTCCATGCATTCTAAGTTTAGCACTGGAGACCAAATTAGAAGATACATGTAAATTTAAACCAAAGCCATTTTTCATAGTCCCATGAGAAGTGAACAAATGCACATGGGCTGTGCATTGGTAATGGTGGTATCTGCTGCAGAACTGTAACACCAAGCAACATGCTTTAATTCAATTCTAGTAAAAGCTGATATTAGTTAATTAAGATGGCAGAGGCACGAGATTTAATCAAGTTCCAGTGGTAACAGTCTTGTAACATCAGATGAAAAAGTTGACAAATATGAACTAGCTTTATCATTTTATTCTTCTGTTATGTTAAATAACATGCAGTTTCGTAGGTTGGCTACATTGGTCATTGTAAAAAAGGATCTGCAATTCTCCATGTTTGCACTGTGTGTACATGCAGAATTATCAGTTAATGCAACGTGAAGACTTGGAAGTCTTGAGAAATTAGAATTTTAAAGTTAAACTAAAGCAATATATATGCCCAGCTAGTGTCCTTGTGCGACATTCTCAAAATACCACCTCAAACCAAACATAAAGCATGTATTAGTTCTACAGATCTCTTAGAAAGAGACATCTGTTTTGGAACAATCACAAAGGGCTATCGCCAAAACTATCCCGTAATAGTTATGAGCTGTAATTTGACTTTTTAGATACACATTCTCCTTGCCAAATAATATCATATTTTTGCTCTTGGCAGAGAAAATAAAGAGAAGCATATATCCAAGATGAGTAATTTAGTACAATGTAATCAAGGCAAGCTGCCCCACAGACTAGGGACTGAATTAGAGTTAGCAAGATAGGGGGGTTTGTCCTCTTATAAAAGTGTGTGTATTATACAGGGGAAAAATTTAGAAAGGAAAGTGGTTTTCTTGTTAACCTTATTTTCCATCTGAGCCCAAGTGCAGGCTCTTATTCCAAGAGCAGATGATTGGAGGTGGGGTGGCTAAAGCAATTACTGCTGTGAGCTGTGTTCCTTGGAGGTTTCCATCCCCATAGATATACATAGTAGTCAAGGAACCTTCCACTCCTCAGCTGTCCCAGTTCACAACCCAGCGTATTTATGTTAACAGTCACTGATTTCAAATTACATCACTATATGAGGCTGTAAATGGAGCTGGCCAAGAAGCACAGACAGATCCCAAACCAGTGAGGAGGTGATCCATGGCAGAAGAGGGCAGCTGGCAGTAATAGTTGCCTCAGTTGTCACTGATTAATCCACCTGTAATTAGGAGTTACAGCTCTATGTCCCTAGGCAGGGAAGTGCCCTGTAGCTGGAGTAGTAAATTGCTGTTTCTGTGTCACTATTCTAGCTAGCATCATTTAACTGAGCTAAATAACAGAAACATTTAATGTGGTCAAAGGACTTTGTATTACTGAATCTTGCCATTCTCATTTTACTCAGAGTCTAAAATAGTTAATGCAAGAGATGGCTAACTTAAGGGAAAAAGAATCTGTTGTCTCTTACCTTAATGCAATGATTCACATTCATATACGGCAGTTTGGGTTATTAGTTAGCCCTCTGCCTTTCTGCTCCGAAATGCAAAGTTGACAAAATGACTGCATCTCAGCTGCCCCCATTAACAGCTCCATATTTTTGTGCAAACCCACCTAAACCAGCTGTAAGGCAAGTTCATGTTATGTTACGATAGAGAGATTAGCTAGAGCTTGTCTCTCAGCACTATTTTGAGTTCTCCACTCTAACTATGAGAAGGAATGACCCAGATACTTTTTAATACTGGCTTCTCTCACATTCTTTTTTTAAAAATTATAATAATTTCCTTAGTGTGCTATCAGGCATTTCTTTAAAGTAAAAGCAATTGGTATAAGCATGTATCTTGAACTCTGACATGGATTTAATATGTTATTTAAGTGCTCCTTCAGTTGTCTGAGAACATACATCTTAGAGGCAGCAAATGCATTTGTTAAACAGAGTATTTTTTTTAAGAGGTATTATGGTATATTAAAAATCTATCAATATAAGCAAAGATTACTAATGAATTTGTACATTTACATATTGAAATGTAACTTGTACTGAGATCAAGCTAACATTTCCCAGATACTGTAACACGTGCTGATGCCATCACTGTAGCTATTTTACAATAGAATCACAGACATTTCAGCTGGAAAAGGCTAATTTGTTTATCTCATGCATTGCTGTCACTGCAAATTTTTATCTAAGTGTATTCACCAGTTCAAGCAATGGAAAACAATGAGCTGAAAGGGTGAGAAAAGTAAACTCTATTCCTTAACTCCAGTCTTGCTCATGACTTAAGAGAATGAATGAATTTCTAGAGAGAACTCTACTCTCACAACAGCCAAAAATTATGCCCATCTCATGTCAAGGACTGATGATAAGAATGGAAAAACAGGGAGAACGTTGGAAGAACATATATTCCTGCTTAGAAAAAAAAAAAACTTGTATATTTGCAGGACATCTGATTCTTTAACAGTGATAAACCCTGTCTAAAAGAATAATGCAAACCATGTAGAATGTGTCACAGTAAGCCATGTTTCCTCTTAAGGCAAAACAGAAACCTGAAATCATTGTCCTGGAATGCACTGAAACCTCTTAGCACAAGTTCCTGAAATATTCATGAACATTAAGAAAATAGCAAACTTTTTGGAAAGTGTGCTATTTAGATGTAACTTGCTATGTACATGCCATCCTCTAAGCTCTAAAAATATAAAAGGAAGGCTTTTTGCAGAAAGTCAATGAAGTAATGGGGGCGCAGGGATTTTGTATCTTGGCTGCTACAGACCACGCAATGTTGATTAATTCAGCTCCTCAGTTACTCATCCTAACTGGGAAAATTTTTATGTGTCAACGTGTTTGTTACTGTAGATCAGTGAGGAGTTCAGAATTTTAAGATGAGAAGATACACTAAGTGTCTAAATTATTAATAAATAGTAGAGGAAACACTGAACTAATATACCAGCTGAACTTAGATTCAATGTTAATCTAAAATCCAAAATTCTCCTGCATTTTTTTTACTTCTGTAAAGTTCAGAGACAGGCACCTTTTAAACCTCAAATTCTTCTGTTAACCACTGCGGAAAAGGAGGAAGGAGGAAAAAAGAAGGGAAAAAGATAAATTAGGAGACGTGAACTTCAGTTGCAGATATGCAAACACACAGCAGTGTGGCTGTCCCTGTCACCACTTCCCGTTTCTTCTCTGTCTGAGTTTGTTTCTCATATTATGGGGCTACGTGCCTCTGGTTAGGCAAGGCAGGAGCTCACCCAGTGTGAATTAGTCATATCGAAGGAGGTTTAGGAGCATGGAAACAGCAACTTCACGTTAAGTGCTGGAAATAAGTGCTAGAGAGTCCACTGTTGAAATGTTTATGTATTTTGCAAAGACATAAATATTTGGAGAATAGAAAAAGACAGTGCTTGGCATAGGCAGACAGAAAGAATTTTACCTGATTACTTGGCCCTGGTTCCAAAGACATTTCTGTTGGTGGCAGCACCAGCTCAGGCAGCCTCTCCTCTCCCCAGCTCCAGACACAAATTATGTCCACTCCATGTTCATATAGCCGTTTGTGGTATAGTGGAAACCAAGCAAAGAGGCATACAGCAGAGAAAGAAAGAGAGAAAGAAAAAGAGGTGGAAAGCAAACTGTTTCCAGGTGTAGCCTTAGACTGTCTCACATTCAAAGGCTGGATTGCTTAAAGTGTAGCTCAGACCAGCACTTTGTCTTGTCTCCACACAGCACACCACAGACTGAGGAACTGATCTGGCTGGGCCGTAATTTTTTTGTTGGAATGGGGATGTAGAGTTTTGTTTCTCCAGCTGGATTGATATCCCATCCAGTTCATCAAGAGGCTGTGCAAATTCTCATAAAAGTGTTTTTGCGGGGTGAGCTGGATGAGGAATTCATCCACGTTAAAAATAAACAGGAGGGTGGTGGGTGTTAGTTATTTTAGTGCTTCTAACCTAATTCACAGCATGGCTACACAAACATTTTTACCAATATCACATTAAGACACAAGGAAAAGCATGACGGCTGCCTAATCAATCACTGTTATCAAAAGCAATGCCCCTCCAAGGCAGCCGCCCTGCAAGGCAGCTAAGCGCAATGGCAGTAGAGTCAACCTACATGTCAGCTTGGCCAAACCATCCCACCCTGCAGAGCCTGGGCCTCTCTTGTCCTGCTCACTTTGTGCAGCCGATTTTGTAAATGGAAAGCTACTGTGAAGTCCTCTGATTCTGCTTCCTAAAAGATGTGTTTTGACTCTGGCACTTACCCATCCTAAAGCCCTGGACCACTCTGTGGGAATCATCCTGCCTCCAGGGCCACTCTCCTGCCTGCTGCTGCTGCTGGGAAGATGATGAAATGAGAATTTGCCAGATTGCTCCAGACAGAAGAATCCCAGTTCCCCCCCCACCTGAGCCAGTGCCGAGGACTTTCACAACGCAGGTTCCTCCTCACTGGCCACTGCAGACAGTGTGGTAGGTGGAATCAGCTTTTTATGGATTTGGAGATAACCCAGCTGGTCCTTAGGTGCAGCTAGGCTTACAAACCCGTTTTATCCTAGGACCTCTTACCCCAGGCCCATATATGATATGGGATGGCAACAGCACTGTGTGCAGGGATGGCCCTCACCTGTGGGTTTGGGCCAGCCTAAAGCATCACCTAGACACCAGGTGGCAGCATCAGATCCAGATACAAACTTCCCAGCTGAGTTCAAAAAGAGATTTGCCTCTGGAGGACCAGTTTGTTGATTTACAATAAACCTCCCAGGTACTGTTGAACACATACAGAGGCGAAGCCTTCCTCCTGTTTCTGGTCTGTGAATCTGTAGTTGCATAAATGCAAGTCATCTTGGAATGAAAATGTCACCTCATAAGGCAAAGGCAGAGTTAGCGGTCATTTCCTTTCAGTGAGTACACGACACTGCTATGCAATCTAAGAATGCAGAGGATTTTCTTGAATCTATTGAGTCGAGTGGCTTTGCTTCTTCTATATGTTCTTGAAGATAAAACATGGTGGAAACTTTGCAGAATGACCGGGGCGTGAACTGTTCTGAGCTAGCAGGAAGCAAACGACACGTAGGTTTCTAGCAACACCCTCTCACAGATATTGATTACTAGTCTAACGTGAGTAACATTCTGATCTGGAGGTCAGTCTGTAATGGCTATTTTTACAGGTGTAGCAACTTACTTTGGATTCACTTATTTTATAAAATAGCAGCCAAGCTTCCTAAACTGTGCTTAACAAAATTATTTGAATATATATACATGTAAAGTCAAGTTACATCCTTGTATTGTTTCTGAGAGCTTGTTACTGCCTAATAGCATTAGGTTGATTAGAACTGCCTATGAATGTGCAATGAGAACTGCCACTTATGCGGAAGGAAGCAAGAACTGCTCATGAAACAGGACTCTGTCTGATAGAAAGGTGGAAAAGTCACAGAAATAAATATTCCTTCTTGTGCAATGACATTTCTAATGAATTTTGCAATTCTTACCAGGTCTATTCACTACTGGTGATACTGTATGATTCAGCATGGTGTCTACTACAGGTAGTTCATTAGATCTTCTCAGCTCAAACTTAGCACTAATCTTTAACCCAAACCTCTCATTGTATCCCTTATTTGATGTGTGCAAAAGAAATAAGAATAAGGGAAATTTATTTCTTCACATACATTTTTAATGCTTATGACCCTTTAGTGACTGGCGGCTTCATCTTCCGAGACTGTTATCAATACCTGCCTCAGTCAACAGGAAGAAGGACAATGAATTTTTTACAGTGGACATTTATCATCTTTAAAACAGAACTGTCATTAAAACAGGCCCCTGGCAAAATATCTGATGTTTAATGTACTTAAGATACGTTATCCATGAAACTTTCACAAGGAAATAGATATAATAAGCCAAAAAAAGGTCTGTTAGACAAGGAGAAATTAAGAACTCTACTGGCTGATTTGCACCATCAGTTGAGTTTCTGTGGTTGTTTTTAGCTTGCTGGTCCCCACATTGCACCAGTATCTGAGTCTGAAAGCCTGTTCACTTTTTCCTAACCTGTTGACTGTTCAAATTTGGAACATGGTGGGAGGTTCAGGGTGAAGTTACAGGAGATAGAGCGAACTGATCTGATAGCTCCCTGATCCTTAAAGGGGGAGGAACCATTCCTCCTCCTCACAGCCATGCATTCCTGAAGCTTATCATGTGCTGGCTCTGATGCTTGTTGGGCCCCTCCAACTGCTAACCAAGCAGAAAGCACACTTTCTATCTAGCCAAGCTAATATTTTCTTCCCTGATGGGGAGTTAAATCAGCTCACCAAAAGGTCTAATGAGTGCTATACTTTGAATAATAGAGTGGAAGTGCAACCATGAGGCTTGGACTAAAGGAAAGGTAGAAAAAAGGGAATCCAGCCACCTCCTTTTATATTGCTCATCAAAGCGCACACAACACTTGTGATCTGTAAAAAGAAAAATCTGTGAAAATTAACAACAAACAGTCCACAGTCCAACTAGCACAGCTATTCTGCCAGCTAGGAGTAGTCAGCGCTGCAAGAGATTAAAGTGCCTTCAACCAAAATACTTTATAAACAGGGGTTCAAATCTTGACTTTGGAGCCTGGTTAGACAAAATGCAGCCACAGCTCTAGGATGGAAACATGCTGTAAGCAGTCCTGACAAGGTTACGAGGAATTAGAGCTGCTCTTGCCTAAGAACAGATTTCATCAAAGTCTAAACTCTAGATTTTCAGCCCCTCTATTCTTGCGCTCTGGCAAAGAATAGGGACCATGACTTTAAAGTAGCTTTACAATTCCTATATGCTGTGCCATACAAGGGTCTGAGGTTGCTGTAATTACACTGGAGCCCCAACCTCAGAATACTGCAGGGCCTTCCAGATACCTCTCCTCCTGTTGTCTTGTACACCCCACAACTGAGCACAGGACTGGTACCAATCCCTTACATGAGTTCTATTTGCCTGAGAAAGCTTCTGGTACAATTGGTATTCTCAAGTGCTGGTTTCCACCCAATTCAAAAGGACCCATATAAACCCAGATGGTTTTGATTACAGGGCGCCTTGTTTGTGCCAGAGGTCTGAAACCTCCATCCTCCCCTGCCGTTAGGAATCGGTGCTGAGAAGAAGGGCAGGTCCCTGAGCACAGCCACGGCTGGCAGCCATGGGGTGAGGGGCTGGGTGGGAGATCGATGCGGCCTCAGGCATCAAACAATGCTAAGCGGTGAAAATGCTCCCAGCAGAAAGAACCTTTAGAAGAAACTGAGGAGAAAGAAAAAGCACAAAAAGTGTTGTCTTTGCTCGTGCATGGCTGCCCACCACTTTAACAATACAGGCATCTCTGACTGATCCCTAATACACCCCCAAAGCAGCTCCTGTTAACTCGTGCCAAGGGTTGCAGAGGGGTGCTCTGACAACTTCCTGATTGCAGACTGACTGAGCAGCCAAACTAATCTGCCCTGCATTTTTTCACCATTTCTTATCAAAATTCTGACCTGATACAGGGAAGATCTTATGAAACATAATAAAGTCTGCTGCTGCCAAGGAATGATTGCTGCTAGCTAACATTTATTTTTCCACAGTTATACTCAGGGCTGTTGAGGGCTCAGTTGTCCTTTTGAGACAGACCAGATCAAGGAGTGGTGCATACAGTACATCATCCCAGGATAAATCCGGGGAGGCTCTATGACTCAGAAATGAGTCACTGCTCCTCCTCTGTTTCTTCCAGACTCTTGGGGGCGTACTAATTTATTGTTGGTCTGTATCTGCAGTAAATTATTACCCCCAGCTCAGCTATCCTGCGCAGAAGGAATTCAGACACGTTCTGCTCGTTCCTCGCCTCTTGGGAGGGGTAAACAGGTGAGCAGACACACTGTACGACTGCACACCAAGACCCTAAGTCTTGGTAACCTGTGCAGATATCTAAGAGGAAAGGAGAGAAATGGGAGAGTTATTTTTTTCTTCCTTCAATGATATGCTGTCCAGGTTAATTATTTGGAACTAGACTGTTCCTACCAAACCCCCAAAATCCCAATTACTAAACTAAGATTGACCTTTCAGAGAGTTATTTCTAAGAACTTGGATAAAATAAGATAGTATGACTCAAACAACAGGAGGATAGTGTCTGCATCACAGTTAAGCCACACAAATTGCCTTCACTGTCAGAATCAAGTATTCTAAAAAAAACTCCCAAGAATGATTAATCTTTTTTTTCTCTTTAGCAAGACAGATTGAAGTATACCAGCAGAACTAGACAGGAAGTGTTTAAACAATGCCTACTTAGTCTCCAGCAAGTCTTTACTAGTTGAAATACAAGTTTTAGGTCGGAAAGGAAAACAATAACTAAAATAACAGATTTTTACATATGCATGAACAGGATAAATATATTCAGAGAATCACAGAAAAGCACAAAAAGCTACTGAATAGCAATTAGGCCTGTTCAGCTCTTCATATCCAAAGTTCAGGTGCCTGAGGACACTAAGGATATAGTAGAAATGCGTAAGAATACGATTTTTCCATCGGCAATGCTGATTTAAGAATCTCTTCCCCCATGTCATTCATTTTCATCCCCATGTTCATTTCCCCCTCCCCCTCCTCCCCCAGCTGTGTTTCGTGAATGAATTTTTAACAGCAGCACTGGCTTAAGGTACAACCCTTTACCATCTCCAACTGCTTATCCCCAGCTTTGTGTCACCCTGGCACATCCATTTGCATGGCCAAGCGGTAAATGCTCTATTCTGCAAAGACAGGTGCTGAAGTGGACCTGATATGGCCTTTCAGATCAAAACAAAAAAGAAAAAGTAGTTGCAGAATGGCAAGTAGTAAAGAAAGAGAATTACGATTTTTGGAATTATGTATGTTAAAATGTAAACAAATCCCCAAATCCCAAATTTCAAAATAAAGACTTTGAACATGAGTATATTACTTCTTCAAATCATATATACTCACAAATTTCATTAATAATATTATAAATTATATTAAAAATAAATTTATTTTCAACTTCATAGAAGATTGCATATTAGTTTTTGTCACATTTCTGATTAGTCTTGGCACAGGCTGGCCCTTGAACTTAAATTGTTTTAAAAGCAACGGTTTCCAATTTTTTTCCCCTTTCTTAACATTTTTCACAGATGATATTATGGCATAGAAAACGATTCTGCTGGCCAGCTGCAGGCTGCTGTCTGTGATGTGGCAGATAGCTGGTGGTCAGCACAGCAGGGGATTACTGGGGATAACTGTCTTCATGAGAAACCTGGAGGGACACATTTCCAATAATACTGCAGACCTAATGAGTGCCCAGTTTTATGGTAAGACCTAGCAGTGAGTCTGCCAGGCCACTGCTTCATGCTGTGCTGTTCTAACATTCATTTATCACAGTATTTCTGATCCTTGTTTACTGTTTGCAATGCAGTGGAGCACTTTTCTGATAAATATGCTACAATAAAAAACATGGGGTCCCACCCAGTGACTCCCATGTATGATCACAGCACAGCTACATAACAGTAATACATGTGGACAGTGCTGTGGGAGCTGAAGAACAGAAGATGATTAATATACATAGTGGGATTCTGTGAATCAAAAAAAGGAAAAATTCAGCTCTATCATTGGGTATTTTACCACTGTGGAGAACTACAACAATTAAGTCATAACTGAACAATGACATCCCAGAGAAAACAGAATTTCCCGTAAAAAGCTCCTTAAGAATAGTTTCCCTGTTACATCACAGAAACCTCATTTTGGAAATTTAAGATCAGAAAAAAAAAGAACTCTGAAGTGGCAAGAAGATGGGCTGTCAATAAATTCTCCCATCCCTGGTTTTTGTGATGCTGTGGCCTAACCTTTAAAAATATCTCCATTCTAATTTTGTCTTAGAGAATTTGGTAACTCCTAAAAACAGATCAAAAGCTGGAAGAGCGGGGTGTACTTGAATGTGTATTCCTCCCACATCTAACCTGGCAGAGGGAAGTGGCACCGGAGCTACCAGCTGAGGCCAATCCATCCCCTGGAATGCAGCCGCCGGAGCCAGGCTGATGGATGCTGACAGCCCCGCTTTCATCTGGCAGTATCCCCACCACCAGCTGTGACCGGGAAAGAAAAAGCGCACAGGAATTCACAGCATTCTCCCTCTGATTAATCCCCGGCTTTCCCGCTGTGCCTGAATGAATTGGGCTAGGGATTCGTAGCTCTGCTGGGGGAGATTTGCTGATTTCTTTGAGCCCCCTGGGGAGAAGTGATATAGAGAGCAAATAACCAGCAGGCAGTGCCGAAGTGATGTAATGGGCAAGGGCATGAAAGCCCCTCGCTTCTGCTCTACCCACTTTACTGGTCTTTTCTCCGTATGCAACAGGGAGTGGGCGCAGAGGAAAACTTCATGCTGCTGCCGCATGCTGTGGCCTTACAGGCAATTTATAAAGCACACCTTGACTTCCTTAGCCACATTCTGTGCAGACTGGCCAAATTACAAGCAAAGGCATAAATAAAGTTTAAACCAAGCTCTTCGGAGCACAAAGACAGCTTTGTTGCAACCTGACAGGTGATCTGAAGATGAAGATAGGTAAGTGCCAGGGTGCAAGGCCCTGTGGTCGGTCCAGCTGCAGCCCTCAGCAGCTGCCCCAAATCCTCCACCCTGGCTCCCTCCTTCTTTCCAGGCTGGACAACAGTTAAATATCAAATTAAAGTGTCATTTTAAAAATGAGACCTAACATAGGCAGAATGGTGGGAAGGCTCTGGAAGTGTTACACTTCAGAAATGAACCCAAATCTTAGAAGAGTCACTAAGGGATCCAGCTGATTAACCAGGCACCTGGGGACTATGTGAAAAATGTGCATGTAGACTCTAACTATAGTTATATGGGCCTTGCTATAAAATAACATCACTGTACTATCCTGATGCTTGAAAAAATTGTAATGCTCATAATTAAGATGAAAAGACTTCGTAAGTATGTGCAAAGCTTCACATCTCTCGTGTTTCCCCAAGTAAGTTTCTCTAAAAGAGAAAGGCATTTTCTTGCAGTGATGCCTTGAGCCAGCTCCAGTTTCTATTTTCAAGATCCAGAGGAAGGAAATTTGACAGATGACCTGTTTTTCCCACCTGTGCGATTCACACATAGCTAGTAATCTCTGTCATTTATAAATCAGCAAATACTGCAAGATTTTGTAAATTCTTTTTTACTTACTTTTGTTATTGTTTTGTGCATGTTTTGAAATCTAGTATGGTAACTCTGAGAATATTTAGATATTACATTTATAGATATAAATGTAATGAACATGATTAATAAATAATCACAAAGAAAACAGAAGCTGGCATCTGGATTATTTGGCCAATTATAAATATGAAACACAGAGTTCTGAATATTTCACTGAAAAAATTCACAGCACATAACTTGTGATCATGTTGCAGCAAGGAAATAAATGAAAATGCATCATTTCAAATACTGTTATAAGTCAAATCTGCGTACAGACAAAGCAGACTCATTGGGTTAGCCATTCTCTGTGGATTAATTACTCAGCCCAGCCAACAGCTTGCACTTTTGCCTTAGTCTTTTCTGTGAAGGGGTGGAGTGTAAAACTGTTATTCTGAGCAGCTGTAACTAACCCCACTCTAAGCTACCTGTTCTGCAGTGCAGCCAGCTCACAGGCTCCCATTTTGTCTTTTTTAAGATACTGGTGTTGTTTTAGATTCAGATTACATAATCTTTTTCACTAATTTTATACCTTTACAAATGTTGCTCTTGAGTTCTGAAGAATCAGTATGCAGCTGCAGTTCTGGCATAAAAATTCCTGATGTGATAGCCACTCCTGCGGTATGTAATTATTGCTCTGGGATTCATGAAGCTGATAAATACTCTGCTGCTGTTCTGCTGAGATCAGGGGATAATGGTCAGAGACCTAAAAATGAGAAAGTTGGATTATATTTTCAAAGCTAAAAACACTAAAACTGGAAATATCTTTCAAGGTTTTTGTGGAAAAATTCACTCTGCTAACTGCATATGCCAGCCATGGTTTCTTGGCTTTTTATACTATCCTCTCTATGAACATTTCAAAGTTCCCTGTTTACAGTGGTTCTCAGGTCACCAGTGTGGACTGGATTTACTGGAGGTGCACAGAGGACTACACGCTCAGTACCCCATCTCCATCTACCGCAGAAAGCGCTCAGTGCCACCTGCCAGCAGAGAACCTGTTGCTCCATGTCTTCTCCATATCACAGGTACATTCAGCCTTACTCAAAGCTGCTTCTCAACCCAGCATCAAAACCAGAGAAAACCAAGACAACGCAATTAAGCAATGTGCTTACTGTCACAAAGCAGGGCCAGGTCTGGAACCAGCGACCTTCTGCTTCCAGTTACAGAGCTCATTCTCTGACAGTCCCGATTTTACAGTCTTGCTTATAAATATTGGATTAAAGTATCTTGCAAGGAAAAAATTTAAATTTCCTTCCGTTTCTTTAGCACTGCTCATTCACTTATCCAGAATAGCCTCTTAAAAGTACCAGGTGGCTTCCAATTTGAAAGCCTGTGTTCCTTTTTTACTTTATTACTAACAATACCAGCTAAAAATTACTCCTTTAGAATTGAGAACCCACTGTTAGGTGGTTTTTGTCATCTTAAATGATTGAATTGTGGTGATGAAGGATGAACACTGAAAATAGGATCTTGTCAGACAAAATGGGCAAAATTGGAAGGCCTCTTTTATGCAACAGTGAGGCTGAGAGCTGCAAAGGAACCATAGGTGACCCTAGTTCAAAAAGATTTCGAATCAAAAGATCTATCCAGTGACTTAGAGGTTTCAAGAAGGCTTTATCCATTGCTGTGTTTCAACAGCTGTATTGAACAATGTCTGAGAATCTTACAGTCCTCACTCTCCAGCCCAGCTGAAGAGCTCCCCCGCAGTGTTGGCGCCTGCAGTTGTTGAATAAATGTTTCTCACACTACAGCTCAATTAAGTCAAGGTTATCAGGGGGAAGATGATCCAAGTAAGTCACTAGCCTGTATAGTAGAGGTAACCCACAGGAGGCTGGAAAACTCATTAATCTTTTAAAACGTACCTTAAGACTTTACAGGGTGTTTTGACTCTGATTTTTCTTTCTCATTCTTTTTCTGGCATTGTTAGTTGTTCACTACGTTTCACAATCAATGTTATGGAGCATACATATCATTTGTAGTGCACCAAGATAAACTAAACATGTTACCAATAACTAAAATTCTAACAAAACAGCATACCACAATATAATATTGCAAGGGAGTACATTCAAACCAAGTATAAAACAATTCCAGTATGAAGATATAACAGAATTTGCTAAGATTTACAAAAATATAAGCATCACATAAAAGGATCTGTGATGACCATTAATTTTTTATCATGTTTCCATTTTAGTTGTAAACATTCACATAGATGGTTACCAGCAGGAGAAATGTAAGCTACTTGATGTGCAAGTCCATTGCTTCTTAGAGAGTATGGTTTTCCAGTCCTGATGCTTGCCACAGATTTAAATGCTAAAGTGACTTTTCAGAACACTATTTCTCATGGGTTTTCCTGCACTCTGTTCTGTTACTGCAAAATGTTAATTCACATGTTACTAATTATTGGATCTTTGACAAAACAAGTAGCAGCAAGAAGAAACCCCTGTAGTTTTTATGATAATGGTAAGCAGAAGTCAAGATAACTTTTCATGCCAAGTGGATCAGGAAAGAAGTAACCGGAGAAGGATTTTATGGTATCACTGCAATTTCTTGCCTGGCAATAGCTTATGTAATTTTCTATGTATTGTTGCTTAGTACTCAGATCCTTGCTGAAACTTTGCACCAAAACTCAAGGTAGAGATATTCTACAAATCATGGCAAATTTCACAGAGTTCAAAGCTCAGACATGAGTTTTTTGCCTTCAAAAAGTCTTCATGATTTCAAAACAGTCCAGCTTTGCTGAGAGCTGAGGACTCTGCCATGGCAGAGTGGGAGCCAGCATTTGGGAACTGCAGGATGGAAATTGTGAATTAGGTGCACGTATATGCATGCACACACACAAGGGGAATGTACTAACCACACTTCCGAAATAAATTTTCATCTTTCTTTCTTCTGAACAAAGGTTGTGCATTACAAATAAAATTAACACTAGGGGATTGGAGAACTCATTTTAGCCCATATGCTTATATATGCACACATCATATATATAGATATGCATGCTTTTTATCTTGGTTGCAACAGGGTGATCAAACAGCTGATCTGCCTTCTAATTAGGCCTTTTTAGTGCTTAAATCCTCAACACTGTGAACAGAAATGAATAAATCCTTTACCTGGATGCACGCAAACGTTGGCATCGACCATTCTGCCTCGGTTCCTCTTCTCTCTCAAAAAGGCTGATGGCTCCATCCGCTGAAGGATGGACCAGGCTGCCCTGGGACTGCTGGATAACAGGGTGCACCAGCCCAAGCACCCACAAGGAACGTAAGGCTCTTCAGGTAGATTTAGCGTACCCAACAAGATCCTGAAAGAATGCAAAAGAGAGGACAGAAAACTACTTGCAGGGCTTTTCTTCGTGACTGTGGTACTGTATCACTCTGTTCTCTTTATGTGGCCTGCAAATCACAGTAAATGGTATTTTTATCCCTTTCTATGTTACATGGTCGCAAAAATTGCCGACAGAAACTGCCAACATGCTCCTCTAATAACTATAATGCTGCTTCACTGGCATAAATGTCTTTTTACATTAACGCAGACCATCTAATTTAGGGGCTTTTAATGATGCAACTACACTGACATTTACAGCAATAGAAACTTCTGTGATAGGACCTCAGATTAGGGGATCAGATTCTAAGGGGATATGTAAAAAGAAGTGGGGTATGTTAAAAACTGACAACTCGTTAAGAGTCTAAATAGAGACAACATATGCATCACGAAGGTGTGGATATGCAGATTTGGAACTACACATTTAGACTAAATTCAAGTAACATTTTCCTGACAAGAGAAAACAAATACGTCACATCTGCCACAAATGTGCTGTACGTAACAGCAGTTCCTACAGCATCAACATTATATTTACTTAGTGATTCATGCCCTTCCTCTGTATGTTTATCTAACTACCCTAACCACATCCAGTTACCAATTACTAGCTAGAAATGGCCTTACAAAACCATGTTCAAGGGACTCGAAACAGTCAAACACAGACTGAGGCTTTGGTGTCACCACTCATCACCAAACATTTGCACTGGAGAATAAATCAATCAGCACTTTCCTAGAGCAATACACCAGCGAGCAACCTAACGATCTGCAATTGAATCTGCACCTCCTCTAACCAATAAAAAGCTTTCGGATGACTTCAGAAGACTCTAGATCAGGCCTTTAGAGTGGAAAGAAGCAACAGATCTTCATATACCTCTTGCACACTGAAAGTGTAAAACAGTTTTTCAGAAGCCATTCAGTGATTTCAGGTAACTGTACAGGTAAAATCAACAAGTGATTTGCCATTTCAACCCATGAAAGTAAAATTTGTTTTTCTTCTTATTTGGGTATCACCACCAGTTACCTTGATTCTCAGAATTGAATTCTGTTCTCTTCAGCTCATACCAGTGCAATTCAGGACACACTCTGGTCCTGCAGTGGGGAAATGTACACACTATTAGATTATGCCTTAACTAGAATATAATCCTGCTTTTTTAGTTCTGTGCATTTTTTGCAGGAGTAAGACAAATCAGAAACTCAGATTTTTCAGTAATGTAAGCACGTGTACACACTCCTTGTCTTCTTCAAATGAGCTATTTCCACAATTGTAATTATTATGTAATTATTCATGGTTTTGTAAGCTCTTTGTGGCAAGAGACACATGCCAAATCCAATGGCCATGAACCAGACTGTCACTCTCATATCTCGCCCTCATCCCCTTTTATCTCTCCCAGGAGTTTGGTCTCCCAACAGTTCTAGAAGAGGGGCAGACTCTAAGGCAGAAGAGCTTCCATGTCTGAAAGGAGTTGCACAGTACTTCACTTTTGTGGATTTATTTTTTAAAGTATTCCCAACACATGTGTAGGCCTACATACACAGTCTTTTTGCTTGAAAGATAAATTATGAAGTCCTAAAAACTCTCAGTTGCTGAAATTCAGAGCCCAAACCACATACCTTCTTCCCTTCAGCCTCTCACTTTTCCACAGGACACACCACCAACAGCAGATGACATTTCTCTGAACGAGAAAGAGAGAGGTGGCTACCTTCAAAACCTAATTTCAACTCCATGAGAACTATCTCCTGATGCTCCCTCTGCAGTCAGTGGAGAAATGGGCACTTCCATATGTCTGTCACACTACTTCCCTCTCTCCTGGGACTACAGACAAGGTTAGTCCTACCGCTGTTGGAGCCCCCCACGATTCAAACCTCTGGAGCACCTAGATCCTCTGCTTACCCATCCCTCCTTTCTGCATGGCTCTAGTATCTCACAGCAGTTGAGCTAATGCACCTGTCATCAAAAAAACCATCAGTGAAGTGGTAGGAGTAGCACAGCAAGCGCTCCTAGACTGCAAAGTAGCTTCCTCCTCTCACAGCAGTTTTCAGGTGCTTTTCCTGGGACCTGACTGAGAGTCCAGGAAGGCAAAACTAGAGTTAAAAACACTGTGATCCTGTGTTTAATTATGTGATAAATCAATGTGAATAAGGGTTTGATGTTAGTTTGTATTTTTATAGGTGTTATAATACGGCTACTGTATTATATAGCTGTAATGAACAAATGTGAAGAAAACTTTCATGACTCAACTGATCTTCCTCAACTTTTCAGACGGTTTGTGAAGGCATACCTGGCTCTTTACATCTTTCTTTATGTGAGGATTCATAAAACCTCAAATCATCATCAAAAAAAGAAGCTAAACAGTATGGGAGCAGCCCTTCATCTGATACAGACTCAGTGGAACTCATATTTACTTACATCAGCTGAGGATCTGGCTCCCAACCTCTCCTGCATTTAGTCTCACATCTTCAGACTGTGTAATTTAACTCCTTGTGTTCTCTTGTACCTTCCAGCAACTAAAATAAGCTTCTTAACATTTCATATCAATTCCAGACACTACACTCAGCATACCTGCCAAGGCTTGGCTGTTCATTTTGTGTAGGTGCAAATACATTAAGTGGGCAAAGAAAATGACTTTTTTTGTCAAATTTGTTTTGAATCAATTGAATCTATTTTAGAATGATGTAAGCCCTGAAAAATGCTGTGGGACTGTCTGAGTCTGTTAGCACTTTTAAGTAAACAAACAAAACCTGCTTTAATTTAGACAAATTTCCAGGCCACAATTGTCAGAACACCACTAAAAGCTCTTGGGTATTAAAAAACAAGATCTAAATAAGAAACAGAAGCTACATAAGGAGGAGGGCTCTGTGGGAACCTTCCTGCCTTTGGTCTGACAATCCAAAAAGTGTGTTCTGGTTTCCCCCGGCATCCGGTGCACTCCAGCAAGTTTCTAAATAAAGTCAAGTAAAAACTTCACTCAAAGCTTTAGTGTTCCTTAAATGGCATGTCTCATCTTTGCTGGCAGAGCTGCAGCTCATGTTAAAGTAAGCAACCACATTAACATTTTTCCTAAATGCTACTCTATATATTCTAAATGCTCAGCTCAAAAGTCACTAAAATAAGCACTTAAAATAACAACTTCAAACACTTGCACAAGGCTGCATCCATTCAGATGAGCTATTTTTTCTTACCTCACTTGATTTCCCTTCAGTGTTCATTAAACAAAGGATGCTCCATGCCATGACAAGAGAGAAAGGCTAGATTTCAGTTTGAGGACTAAGGTAAGTCAATTAGAATCTATTGGCTCCTAATTACAGGATTTGTTATTTATCCCAGGCTGCCTCCCAGTACAAAAAACTAGTGACTGATGTCTTCTCTTTATGATAAACATTCACTTGGATACATGTGCAGGCTGAAATGCAATGAAGAGTGTTTCTTTTTCCTTTACTCTGAGCAAGCAGTGCTCAGCTTTCATGAGAATGTTTAATCCCATTTTAAGCCTGAGTAAAAGCAACCTGCATTACATATAGCACATTCTGACTGTGAACACAGATTCTATCTACTGGAAAACCTGTAAAATAATATAAGCCAATACATTAACTGCAAAAAATTTAAAAAAATTCTGCAAATTAAGATCACATAAAGTGAAATTGCTATGCAACGCGAGCATTTTAGAGATAATGCATCTTGTGAAAGTCTAACACTTAATTATGGATAATGAAATAAGAAGCATGAAAATTATAATTGAACAGTAGTCCCTCTGATACATTCACAGAACAGAGTACTAAAAAATCTTATGAATCCAGGGAAATGATATATGGGTCAACTTAAAAACAAACCCAGAAACAACAGGAAGCCCAAATCTCACTTTAAATACATACTCAAGCATTTGCATCAGCAACTCCTTTAGCAAGCTGAGCACCCACCATTTTCACTACCATCAACACCTCTTTGAAGTCCAGACCTCCTCAAATGTATTCTCCTGCTTTACAAGAATTTCTGTCACCACTCTTTCCTTCCCCATTATCACCTGCACCACAGAGAGCACAAAAATTCACATAAAATCCCACAGGAAATGCAAAAGATCTATATACAGCTGCAAAGTGGCTTCTGTCTCTCATCTTCAGCTCTTTGCAAGTTTATCAAACTGTTGAGAGAAAGGACTTCTGGTTACACCATGGAAGGAGGGAAGATGTGAACTGAAACTAGCAATGACCACCCCCATGAATGCCCAAAATCAGCCTGAATGGTGTAGCAGGCTGCTAACTTCATACACAGGCTATACCATGAACCTCTCTGTGGCTGCATCAGTGCCCACAGCACACATACGGACAGGGTTTTTGTTCAATAGTTTCATTATCAGTAACAAATGCCCACCATTCACCTCATTCTGGCTGGTCCAGAATTAATGACCATTTTAGAAGAGTGTAAATCAGATCTGCAATCCTATTTTTTTAAAGGGATTATCTACAAGTGCAGACACCCCACCCTAGATTTAGCATGACATGACCCTCTTCCAAGCCTGGAACGTCCATGTTGCCCTTGAGTGCTATATTTGCCCTGAGAGAGCAGCCCTGCCTGCTCCTCCCTGGGCTCTCATAGGGTTCAGCACAGACCTTCATCTCCCTGCCACAGGGTTCAGGACAGCAGGTGAGACTCTGGAACATCTCAGGAGGACAGCTGAAGCCACCCAGGGCAGCGGTGCCGCTTCCCACAGTCCCCCTGCATTGAGTTTCTGGATACAAGGGAGCACAGTATCAAAGACGGTCATATCTGCTTTAAGCGTAAAAGGAAAAAAAGATTATTTTCAACTGGTATAGCTCAGCAAATCTTAATTATTATTGTCAATAATTTTGTCAATATTATTTTTTAATAATACATACAACTTATTTACTTACAAATTCTTTCTCCTGCCTATGCTGGATACTTACATTCACGAACATATTAGTCATCGCTTAATTATCGCTACGAAGCCTTATTAATATGTATGGATAAAGAGCTCTCTGGCAGGAATGCATTTTAATGAAGTTGCTGAAAGGCAACACGCAGTAATTTCTGGAAGGTTATGCCATGACTAACAATAGCAAACTGACTGAAGCAGCCTAGGGACAGGATGAGGTATGGAAGGAAAAAAAATCAAGATCATTTTAATGATAAACTTAATTAGAAAGCGCTTAGGCATTTTGACTGAGCAGTTACAGCTTCAAACTGCTTACAACTGCTCTTGAGACCAACGGCATTGCTCACAATGTCGCCCGCAAGTGCCCAGCAGTGTTGGTCTGTAGGATGAAAGGAGGACGTTGAAGAGGAGACACGTTGTGGCCATCCTGTATTTAACGGCCGAGCAAAGCACTTGCGCGTTTTTTCCGAGGCTACCATCGGGTCGACAACACTCTGTATTGCCCAACAACACGTAATTTACAAATCAGACACATATGCCGTGTATATAACCGCACTTATTTCCTAGAGTGGCAATCCACTTTGCTCCCTGTGCTATTTTTTTGTAACGTTTGCCCTTCCGAGCTGAAGTTACCGTTCTGGCCGCGTTCCCCAGCCCGCCCTTGAAGGCAGAGGCCCGGCGAGGAGAACCGGTCCGGAGGGGACCCAGGGCAGTGGGCGGCAGCACCTGGGCCAGGGCACGGCCGAGGGACACCCGGGGCTCAGCGGAACCCAGCCCGGCGCGGGTCCTTCGGGAGGCAGGGGAGGAAGCGGCACCCGGCAGTGCCAGCCCACTCCCGCCCTGCAGGGCCGGCGGCCTGCCAAGGCCCCGCCAGCAGGCCCGGGCACCCGGGGCAGAGGACAGGCGGGGGCGGGCCGCCCCCGTGGGTTACGGAGCCGCCCCGAGAGGCGGCCCCGGACCGGACGGCTCCGCGGCGGCTGCCCGAGTAAGGGTCGGCGCGGGGAAGGAGGGGAACGAAGGAATGGGGCGGGGCGGCCGCGGCGGGCGGGCGGCCCGGCCGAGGC
>JANZLQ010000095.1:1724838-1771509 GCA_026212715.1 Elanus axillaris | reverse complement strand
CTGAAAACATCAGAGTGTTATCAACATTCTTCTCATACTGAACTCAAAACATAGCACCATACCAGCTACTAGGAAGATAATTAACTCTACCCCAGCTGAAACCAGGACACTCTCATAACAGAATGCTTCAACCTTAAGGATCTTCTAAGTGTTTACCAACTGGTTGTGATGGAGAAGCATCAGATCACTAGGTTATTTCAGAGTAAACATTAAACTCTCAAAACCAGGATTGTTGTTCATGCTGGTATTTATATGTCTAGTTCATTGTTCCCCAAGCTGCGATTTAGTCTCTTCAGTGTTTCTGAAATAAAGGTAATGGTTTTGCCTTTCCATTTTCCCCTCTCCAGCATCTTGATTTGTTTTGGTTTCTGCATCCTTCAGGTGGCAGTGGTGTGTGGCTCCTGTGTAGCTGGAGGTGCCTATGTTCCAACCATGGCAGAAGAAGCTGTGATTATAGATAAAATTGGTACACTGTTCCTTGCTGGCCCACCTCTGGTAAAAGCTACTACAGGAGAATATGTCTCTCCCAAGGACCTAGAAGGAGCCAAGCTTCACTCTGAAATATGTATATGTGAAATAAGTCTCAAAAAAGCAGAGAATTCAGCATACTTAGCTTTAAAGAAATTGTCATTCTATTTTAAATTGATGTGACTGAAGCTACTCCAGTGACAGGATACAATACGGTCCTCAAGGACTGCAAAAACATGCAGTGAAAAAAAAATGGTAGATAAGATACATGAATTATTATAAAGGTTGGTGGTATTCATTTACATATGTGGGAATATCATGGGGCTAGATATAACTCTCTGAAATAAAAAAAGTAACACGGCATTGTAATTTCAGCTTTACTACTGCCCACAGGAACTTTGCACTTCCACTGTGCAAATAGTATACATACATATATACATACACATTTACTCTCTGAGAGAAATCTCACGTAAGTACAGAGGTCAGGATCAGGGCCAAAAGTAGAACCTATTATTACACTGTTTGCTTTCCTTCTCATTTTTGTTAGATCAGCCAAATGGAAGTAAAATTAAGTGATGTTATGGGGTGAAGTAGGGACTGGACAAATCTGGTTTTGGTTCCCCATTTTTTCCACATACTTTCTGAACAACTTCAGGCAAGTTAGTTCTTCTGTGCCTTGGAGGGACCAGCTGTAGAAGAGGGATGGTGTCACTTCTTTTCCTAATGTAAATGTTATCACAATACATATATTTAAAAAAATAGTTGTGGTGATGGGGAAAATGCATAAGAAATTCTTTTTTCTTCCCTAAACTGATGAGTGGACAGGTGGTATGACTTCTTTCCATTTGTCTTGTCAGCTTCTGAAGACATTAGACTAACTCTAGAATCTGAATGCTTGTAAAAGTATCTGAAGCAAAGAAGAAAACTGGAAAGCCTGCCTGCCTCTGCTGTTAATGAGGGCTTCATAGCAGGAGATGAGCGAACAGGCAATAAACCTGATAGTAGCTATCTAACTATTTCTTTAATGCTGTTTTTCTGTGTCAGAAATTTCTGTAGTTGTCAAAATAGTTATTCCCTTCTAGATACGGGAAAAGGGTGGCTTTGCTTCTTTGTTCTTGGCATGCTATGCTGTGTGTATGGTAACTGGATTCTATAGCTTTATCACAAAACCAAATACTAGTGTGACAGTCGGATAACTGTGTTAACATGTAATAAGTTATTGTCTTTATATCCGGGCTGGTAGTGCTTATTCTGAAATAAATTTTAAAGTTTGTTTTCCCTTTATTATATTGTTCGCAACAACATTGTCATGAAAATAAATTCAAATGTCTTCCTTTAATATAGGTAAACACAAAAGTCACGGGGAAGAACAACTTCTTACTGTGAATTTGTTTTGAGGTTGGATTGCACAGAAATTCCACTGACTTACTGCTTCCAACTCATTCATACAGGAACAAAATCAGTATTTTCAGGGAGTTTGGAGACTCAGGTTTCATTAATTCAATACTAATTAATATTGCTCTCTCTCCTAGAGTCAGTGGCTGTAGTGACCATTTTGCATCTTCAGAAAAGGAAGCCTATGAATGTATTAGAAATGTTATTTCTACATTAAATTATGATCCACTGCCAGAGAAGGTTGTAGAGCATGACAGTCCTCTCTGTAGTTCCGATGACCTCTTGGGACTGGCACCACAAGATTATAGGTGTACTCTTCCTGTAAAGCTGGTAAGGTGACAGATACTGTATTCCTTCGTCCTTTCAGTCTGCTCTATCTAGTAGCTACACATTAATGGGCAACTGGCTGTTCTCTCTTGGAGAATCCTGAAGTACCTGAGATATTTTGTATTGTTACCTAATCAGTTGCCACACTCTCTTGGGTCTGCAACAGAGCAGAATGGCAACAGTTCGGTAGAATTATAGAAAATATTTAAGCTGAAAACCTGCTAGAGATAAGATAATTACAGATTATGCCAGCTGATCCCCATCTGTTTCCAGGCATTGTTTGAGATGCTGTTTATGTCTTGTACTGTGTTGGCTGCCTTGAGAATGTGCACCCCTTTAGTGTCCTGTTTTCCCTTCCTGCTGCCTTTTTTTTTTTTTTTTTTTACCCAAGTAGTCAAGACTCTATCTTGTAACTTAAATGCTTAATGAAAATACTGACTGAAAAAACAACAAAGCTCAAATTAAACTTGTTTGAGGCTGGGACAGACACTAATACATGAGCAGAGACATGCAGAGCTGCCCACGCTATTTTCATTGTGTTGTTCTAGAAGAGATTTAGTCTCCAAGGATGCGAATCCAGTATTTTTCCAGGGGTAAATTCCTACAGTTAAGGGGATTGACTGTAGAAAGCAGTGTAGCTTTGAAGGCAGCTTTTAAACTGTGTTTGTAAAAAGCATGAGCAATATGCTGCTGAGTGTTTCTTATGCACAAAAACTGTACACGCTGGGTTTTTTTACGACATTTGTATGCACATGAACAACTGTGTAACAGTGAAATAATTTTGGAGTTGGACTTTGGCTCAAAATACATGGTTGGTGATAATTTCTTTGCAGATTCTGAGCTGTCTAATGGATGGAAGCAGATTCCAGGAATTCAAGGTTAATTATGGAACAACATTAGTATGTTATTAGTTATTATTTTATTATTTATTGTTAGTTATTAGTATGTTATTAGTATGTTGTTCCATAATTAAGTATGTATGTTAGGATTTGGCCACGCGAAAGGGTAAGGCTATAACATTTCACTATCAAAATGTATGGACATACTTATCTAAATAGCTTTTATATCATTATCAGGTGTTACAGTATTCCAATAACAATGTTTACGAAGTTCTGAGTCAGTCAAGAATTGGTAGTAAAATACTTCTAGAAAGCCTAATCGTCCCTCTTGAGCCTTGAATTCCATGTCTCAGACCAGTAGCAGCAGAGAGTGATTACAAATGAATGGTTTTCATGACTTTGTGAAATGATTTGTTTACAAAAACTGCTAGCCAGAGTTGGAACACTGAAGTCTTAGCAGATTCCTTAAGAAATAAGAAACAGCATCTTTAAAAGTGTTCCTTCTCGAACTGAGTGGAAAGCTGTCATCCTTTCTCCCATGCGATGGAGATGGGATAATACTCATACAATAAAACCTCATGTAATTCAGGTCAGACTGTATTGTTAACATGTTCATGAAGCATACAACCTTCTAGTCAAAGCATATTGAAATAATTAAAAAAAAGTCATAAAATACACTTTTAGAGCCTCTTTAGGTTGAAAGCATAAAAACTTCAGATTGTTGTATTGTATGTTACAGGAATTAGAGAGAGCCCAGAGTCCTGCACCTTGCATGTTGTCGTGCTGTGTAAACTCTGACAGGTCATCTATAGCTTTACCTGCCCTCTGGGTGTTAATCCATGTTAATACTCCCATGCTTTACATACCAGGAGTGCTGTAAGACTTCTTACTTGTTAGGTGTGTGTGGGTCCTCGAATGAAATGACACATGTACATGCATCGTTTTACATTCTGAATTTTTGTAAAGGGCAGATGTGTGTGTGTATGGATATTTGTTTCCATCCTTCAGAACATTATGAGCTACAGTTTAATAATTTCTGAGGTTCAAAAGTGAAAAAGTTCACGTCTGTTTTGTAGGCACTTGCTGGAGGCACTAACAATGGAGAGCTGTCTCATGATGCTTCTTCCCTCAAGGGTAGCCATTTTGTACACCTTTGCAGTCAGCGAAGCAATCCCATCCTCTTTTTTGTAAAATACTGCTCCACATACAGCAGAGCCAACAAGCATCTCACAGGTACGGCATTTATAGTTCAATATGCTTAATTCAGGCAATTCCTAGTTCTTGTACTGTTTAAGATTACATTTTGAAGTTACTTTTTTTAAACCACTCTTGATAGTTTAAACCAAGAAGCTTCATCGTTACTTTGTTCTTAAATCTTTCCGTTAACATTCTTACTTTATTCTAATTTTAAGCAGGCCTCTATGCTTATCTAAAATGGTACTGTCCAGCTGGCGTGCAAGCTGTAAAACTTGGAATTCATAGTGCACTTTATATTGAAATACAGCCTATTGATTCTTCTGATACCACTGTGCTCCACAGAAAAATAGATACTTCTCTTTTAGAAAAGTGAAGGCATTAAAGTGCCGTGTGTTTTGTCCTGGGCTACAGAGTGCCTCATGGTAAAACCTACATTAGATTCTCTGAGCAGAGACTCTGCAGCCCTGTTCCTCCCAACTGCCACCAGCATTTAGGACAAAGCCTGGCGTAATTCCATTGTATCTGAGTTTTGCTAATGCCTGGGAGAGCTAGGGTTGCACTGTAGCATAGGTTTTTGCACACTGGTTACAATTGTTTTGCTGATTTACGTTGTAAAGTAAGTGCGTAATGGGCTGTGGTAGTTAATGATGCTGTCATACTGTTGTAGAAGAAAGGATCCTACAGAATTGTAAAGAAACAAATGTTTTAGAAATACAAGTTTGGTGGGAGTGGAGGGAATCTAGGAGAAAAACTTAAAGGATCTGAAATCTTTATTTTCATTTCAGGCAATGGCTCACTCCAACAGATTAAAAGCCCAGGCCTCCATGATGGCTGCTGTTGCTTGTGCTGCTGTTCCCAAAATAACCATTGTAATCGGTGGCTGTCATGGGAGTGAAAGCTATGTTATGGTATGGGTGGCATAAATCTAATGGGTTTGATAATAGATTTATTACACTATACCAAGATTTCACAGCACTTCCTTTTTAAAACAGTCAATTGTTGTTGCAGACATGTAACTCAATTAATTATTTTAACTACTTTTAAAGTAAGAAATGCATCACAAGATGTGATTACAGAAAATTTGGTCTGCCTTTAAGAACCTAGAGTCAGTTCTAAAGAAACAGGTTACTGAAAATGCCCTTACTTGGGAGCTAATCCTGCTTTTTCAGCACATGCTGTTTGTTTTCAGTGATCAAGGAGCATGTCTCCTTTAGTTGTGCTTTGATGTGTGCTGTGCACGCTGCTAGTAAGTGCAATAGGGCTCTTTGCTCAGAATTAAACATGTAAGTGCTTGGAGGAAAAATGAAATAATAAAATAGCAATATTGAAGGCAATGGGGATTGTGACAGTTGCTACCACAGGGTGTCTGTAATGGTAAAGGAGCTGTAGCTGTAATGCTCTACAAATGAAACTGTATTACATTCTGCCTTGAACTTGATTGTGTCATCCTACAGCCATATTTTTGTGATTAATATCAATGAGTTTGTACTGTGCATTTTTTTTTGTAGGGTGAGAGATCGTTCAGTCCGAACTTTCTGTTCTTGTGGCTTAATGCAAGAGTTGCTTTTGTGCATTCAAGACAATTCTCCACAGTCCCACAAGCTGGGGACAATGACTGTACAGGAGATGAATCAGAGCTAAAACATCTGAAAGAAAAGTAAGGACATTAAATATAAACCCTTGCAGTTACACTGGGATTTAATTAGTTAAATTACCTACTTTTGTTCATCTTACAGGTCAACACATCCCAGACAAATAAAGCAAACCTGAATCTACTGAAAAATATTTTAAATTTCCATGTAATCCTATATCTGCTCTTAGGATCTTCTCAACAACCACAAATGTTTGACTTAAAAAAACACCCAAACCCATACAACACCAAATCAAGATATTCTGTGGTATATTAAATAATGGCAATCGTCTGAATGTGGAAGATGGTCTGTACTGCAGAATGATCAGATCTGTTATGTATTATTTGCTGGATTCTAATTAATTTTAACAATAGTACTGCACATTCACTTGAGATGGAAGTATGTGCCTTTTTCATCTATGATTTTATTTTACTGACCTGATGGTTTTTATTACATTTTTGTGCTTTTAAGCTTGTTTAATACTCTTGTCTTCTCCAGGCTAGAGGAAGAAAGCAGTGCATTTTACTCCTCTGCCAGACTCTGGGATGATGGTGTAATTCTACCTCAAAATGCTAGAAAGGTAGGGTTTTTTCCTTATAGTACATTTTATTCTTACATCTCAAAAGGATCTTGTGGCAAACATGTAAGCCTATGACTCGCTTAAGGTCAGCGGCATGCTGATTCCCAGAACTGGGTCTCCCATTTCTCACTTTGCTTTCAGTGGAATTTATCTTTGTAATTCTTATCTTTTCTCTTCCCAATCAGTCTATCCAAACAGTTTCTGTTGAATTCTGGTTACATTCTGGTTACTTGACTACAGCATTTCCTCACTGAACCTCTTCATTGACTTTATAATTTGATTCTGTATCCAAATCCTTTCTTTTTCAGTCTTGCATAATCACCCATATCTTTAGTGTTTTTCAGGCTCTTCACCATTCACATTGTGTCCATTCTTTTGTCCTAAGATGTTTCTTTTTGCGACTTTCTCTTCCTGCTTGTTATTTGCTGCTTACATTTGGTATGCCCTCCCCCACTTTTTATTTATTTTTGAGTTGGCAGACATCCATTCTGTTAGATTCTTTCTGAAATCCACCCCCTTTGTTCTATTCTTCTTTTCTGGATTGTTTATTAGCAATACTTAAAATGTTCTTTGCACTTCTGAAGCTTGTTTACTTAAAGTTCACAAATACAGCCTGCTATCAATTAATCCTTCTTAATATGGTACATAGTTATGGGACTATGTAGATGTTAATATTTTCTGTGGGGTATATGGGAACTTTGATAAGGGGAGTGCACCAAGAAGTATTTTCTAGTACTACAGCCCCAAGGCAACCTGTCTCTAAGAGCTACACATGAAAAGAAAATATATGATAATTGAAATAAATCATTGTTACTCTCAGGTAGTTTTCACCAGCACACCACAATTCATGTTTGCATGTGTAGCTGTTTTTTACAATATTGTTGTGCTACTTTATCCCAGTTCTTGCTAATAGATGGAGTTTATGTTTGAGAGCATGTGCTTTCATACAGATCTTTAATGTGCTTTTTTCCAGATAGGCTTTCAAAAGACAGTGTGTGATCCACTAGCAGTGAAATATGGAGAATTACCTTGTGTTGAAACACCAAAACCAGTTCTGTATTTTCAGTCCCTGTTGCCAAAAGACACCAAGAAAGATGACTTAGAAAAAGATGGATGTGGAAGGGCAGGATGTTCTGCTGATTTTTGATAAGCGATGGGGAATCTTAGAAGTATAGCTATGTAATAACAGAAATGGATTATCACATAATATATTTTCATTGGAGTTTACAGCAAAATAGCTTCCCAGTGTTCCAAAAGTAATTCTCTTGTCACCGCAGTGACTTTAAAATGGTTTAGTCGTGTCTATATGCAATGCATAAACTTTGGGATCCTGAGGACGTTTCTTCCTTCACATTTCCCCTGCCCCAGGGGTACATTACACTGACAGCTGTTTCCCCTAACGCTACAGCCAACAACTGTTCATTTTAAATGTTCATTGCTTTGCAAAAAGGAAGAACAAATGTATTACCGAATGAGTGCATAACTAGTAAGTTTTAGTAATTTTTTGTTTCAGAGGCTCATTGCTTATATCAGTTTTCTGTTTTTTTAATTAGGTAATTGCACAGTGCTTACAGATTATAGAACAGCAGAAGTACCAGGTCATATCTCTGTGTCAATATCCTGTCATCAGAATGTAACTGCAGCTATTTTCAAATAATCAGCCTTTTAAAGTTAGCATGGTGTACTAGAAATCTTTAATGTAAGTTATTTTCTAAGTCTTTGCTACCATTAATAAAAATGTTAAACCACTGCAGACAAACAAGAATCCTGGATTTTAAGTCTAGTAGCAATATGTTTGTATTTTGAACCATAGCCTCTTACTACATTAGTTGAAAATTTATTTTGTGAAAAGGAAGGATTAAGCTGAGAGTCTAGCATTCTAAGGAAGCAAGTTCATCCCAAGCGGTAACAATTGCTTGATTTTTTCACATTCATGTTTTAGCATGAAATCCAGAACTCAAGAAACTGCACTTTGGCAGAAGAAATGGGAAAGAGAAAACACATAAGCTAGTGTGTGCAGTTTTCAGCTTTAGTAAAGGACAAGATGCTGCCTGCCACACCGCCTTGGGAGGACCAGTTCCAAAGCAGCTATGGAAAGGCTCTGCCCAGATTGCACAGAGGAAACTAAAGGAGTGACCAGGAGGGGATTTACATCCTTAATATTTCAGCATAGGCTAAAAATCACCTTTTCTTAAAGCACATAACAGAGCACAGAGATACTTCTACATAATATTATTGTGTGTGCAAGTGAGTTATTGTGAGTTTATGCTGTGCTGTTCCATGCATCTTTCACTGTGCCACAGCTGCAAGGTTTAATTTTGTAATAACAGAAGACCTGCCCCCTCCCCCAAACATATGTTGTTTTAACTGTACAAGGGTTCTTAGCACTGTACCTCTGGAAATAACACCAAAGGGTGTACCTGGAAAATACCTGATTAAGTATTTTGAAGAATCATAAACAAAACTGAAATGCTCAATTTCAGTTATGGAGCCGTATGAATAAAAAGTGATGTTGAAGGAATTTAGGTCATTTGAGTGCTTGTAAATGGAGTCCACCTTTTTGGAGCCAGAAGAAGCCTAACCCAATGTGTTGCAGGCAGTGGTCACGCTCTTTTGAAGAGTCCATGGAAAGTCACAGGAATGTTCACCTCCACTTCAGCCCTGGCAACCTCGCTCATGTCTTTGGCGTTCAGGATCAGGAGGTAGGCAGGCTTCGGCCCGGTGCCTGGGCTGATCACGATGCTCAGCACAACCCCTGGCAGGTGAGAAAAAAAAGAAGCCTGTCCCAGGCATGCCCTTGCTGTACCCTCCCCTTGGGCTGCTCCTGGTAAGGGCAGCCACTCACACATAGGACACTAGCAAATCCCGTAATTACTGCATGCTCATCAGTTCTGAAGTAGAATTGAGATGATTATTTATTTGTTTCTCACACTAATTTGGGTTCTAGCTCCTATGGAGTTTCTTTTTAAAACTGTGAGAAATGTTTTTGTTCTGAAAATGAACTATGAAAAGCTATTGCAGGGGCTGATGCCAAACATCACTTATGGGAATGTATATCAGATTTGTCCATTAATTTTTTCAACATTATGAATTAATTTATAAATTATAATTCTGCTTCTGAGGTTTAACATGACAAGATACCCATTTCTGGATCCTGGCATCCCTGTGTGGAATGGATGGGACATCCTAGCTCTTAGGTTGTTTGTTCATTTGTGTACTTCTCAAGGTCAGTCAACACATGGAAACAACCATACACCATAGTCCGTGACAGCATCAAACACAGCCTTGGGGAAGATGACAGAAATGCGAGCATGGAGCCCAGTGTTAACTTAGCTTTCAGAGAGTGCTGCTGCAGGGGCTTAAGTCCCAGGAAGTGAGAAAGGCTTAAGCATATTCCTAAAATGCACATCGTCTACTTCAGTTAAAGTAAGCTTTCAAGAACAAGCTTAAAACCTTTCAATTTCAGTGGGACTTAAGCCTCTTTACAAGTACTTTCCTGAACTGGGAACAGATAATAAGAAATATTTCTCTGAAATATGAAATATTTTGGCTATGCAATATGAAACTCTCACTGTAAACCAGCGAGTAAACCTTAGCTCTTAAATTCAACAGAGCCAAGACTTCCCCCAGCTTCATGTACTCCTGTTCAGAGATGAGGAATTGAGGGAGTAAGTGGATGCCCTCTCAGGCTGTGCACTGCCACTTACCTTCAAAAATAGGCACAGGGCTGGGGATGTGTGAAGAAATGCATACAGTGCTTGGCATGAATATAACTATTTGTCCTCGAGTAACAAAGCCTGAATTTGCTCCACTCCTGCACAAGGAGGATGGGTTAGCAATAGAAAACACGCTTGGTTTAAGAGAGGTTCAAATTTTACAAAGTTCTGCCACCTGGAATTCTTTGAATATTGCAGTTCCTAATGGAAAAAGGCTAGGAAATGAGGACAACAGATGACCTAAACCTAGAGATCTTTCTCCTCCTTCATTTCCATTCAGTCTTAATTTTCCCATGTTTCCTCAGAAACTTCCCACAAGGCACATCTTGTCTGGGAGCTGCCTGCAGGCTCTGCCCATGCCTGCCTCTGGCACAGCCTTGTAGACAGCCCCCGGCACCAGCAGAAACAAGCTTTTCGAAATCACAATGCCGCTGACCAAAACAAAATCAGTGTTACCATCATCTTCCTCCAGGGCATCTGGATGGGAAACAAAGATCGGTTCCGATGGGTACGAATCCGGCTCCTGCCACACCCAGGTCTCCTTGGTTTTAACATTAAGCTTGCAAAGCTAAAGGTGGGAAAAAACAAAACCGCCACATCTCAGAAATACTCTTTCTTTGTCCTTAAACTGAAAGCTCATCAAAAAGACATGCCTCACCAGTTCGTTGATAGTTACCCTATCTGGGACAAAGTGATTCAGCCCCAGCCCGTACGTATACGTGTAAGGTTTCCCACCATATTTCTTGTAATTGATCTGTGGAAATTCAAAGGCTACAATAAAAAATATATATATATGCGTGAGGATTAGTCGGATGCAGGGTGCAGGGGTTACTCGCGTCACTGCTAGCTGTGCTTTGGGGTCATCATACCATGGCGTGGCCCTGAGAAAATAACTTCTGGCTCCAGCCAGATGGTCTCGTCACTGCGCAAGGTCGCTGTAGCTGTTGTGTAGGGCAGGGTGACCAAGTTCTTGCCCGTGTCAGCCTGGGACAAAGAAAAATACCGAAGAGAAATGGAGAAACAAATTTCTTAGACTGTTTGCACAGATCTGCAAACTGCATTGAACAGCGAAGGCAGCAATGTGCAGCAGAGCCTCGTCCAGCTGCAGAATGGCAACATGCTCAGGGGTGGCTGCTTCTTCTGGTTTTTATTAGCAATAGTGCAATGAGTGCCTATTGCTAAAACTGTCCTGTATGTCAGCTTTTTTGCAACACACGGGAAATAGAATAGAATAACACTGACCAACTAAAGAAAAAGTTTATCTGAAGGCCCGTATTTTAAGTTCCCCCCTACCCCTTTAAAATGTTTAATTGGAATTAAATGGGGCCAGGCAGAGCGCTAGCGATGCTCGGCCATAAGCCCTGCAGAGGAGCAGTGCAGACACCGGCATCGGAGCCGTGCTGGCAGCTGCAGTGGCACAGAATTGTGCCGGTACCTTGTCAATGTTCAGGGGCAGCACATATCTGCGGGCTTCGGGCTGCGGGGCTTTCTCTGCCTGCCGCTTCACTTCATCCCAGTTTGCTCGTAAGTTGGCTAAGTAGAGGTAGTTGTAAACAAACTCGAACCTGCACAGAAACAGGATCATAGACAGAAACAAAGATGTCATTTGCAAGTGTAGGGGGGTCAAATGCAGCAGGTTTTTTTCCTAAAATTCAATGGGGTAAGACAGGTCCTTGGCAGAAGTGAGCTGTGTGTGTGCTTCCCCTGCAAGGAAAACCCAGCAGCTGCTCATGTTCACCCCAAGCACCCTGCAGCAGTGGTCAGGATAAGCTCAGCTCAGGGCATCCCAGCATGGGGTTGGGCATTGCCCTTTCGGTGCCACAAGCAGCATTCAAACCTCAGCCAGATCCTGCTCGTTGCAGCCTCAGGAGCCAAAATAACATCAGCCCTTGGGTAGTCAGTAACATTTATTAAAGATAAAGGCAAATTAAAGATAAAAATAAAAATTTTCTTGGAAAATTAGTTTCAAACAGGCTTTCCACACCTCTGGGTACCTTCCATGTTCTATAGACTATGTGTCACCATGTGTGACTATTAAGACAGGTTGAAGGGAGCTGGCGTGAATGCCAGGGGTGATTCCAACAGGAAAAGGACGTGCCAGCGCAGGGACCAGCCTGTCTGGTGCTGGGGCTCTGCTGGTCCCCACCAGCTGGTGCAGGGGAGGCACAATGCCACAGGGACCCTCGGCCGCCTCCAGGCTCAGCACCACCGACACTCACCCTTTCCAGGTGCAGAGGTCGACGATCAGAAATCCGTTATCTTCATAGGTGTTAATGTGATGGAAAAGGTTGAAGGCTGAGGTGCGGTATTTGATGTTGAGGAGCCTGCCTTTCTTTTTCTCTGCCACATGAAGCCAGACCTAAAAAGCAAGCAGCAGCTTGGTTTAGGCTCAGAGAAATGAAGGTGAAAGCAACACGATGGACATCCCAGTCCAGGGCTGGCTGCCCAGTACAGCCCAGTTTGGTATGACCTGCTGCTTACCCCCATGGTTTCGTTGGACTCGAAGCAGTCCATGTAGTTGGCTCCCCAAAGGCTCCAGGAGGAGAGGAACTTGAGGAGGTTGATTTTCACTGGTGTTTCAACAAACACAATGTAGTTTGAAGTCAGACCAAAGCTGTTTGGAAACACACGGGGAGCATATCAGGCTCACTGTAATTAGTTTGGACAAAAACCATGTAGTAGTTTGTCTTAAGCAATAGATATAGCACGCAGATCATCATTTAAAATGACAGCAATGTAAACATCCTGATTTTGGTAAATCACCTAATTTTAGTTGCTGATTATAGGCAAGAACGCCCCCTGTGTGCCACTTCTGTAGTGCATGCAACGCCAGTGACACTGTACACACGTAGCCCACCCATGTGTGCTTGCAGAAGGAAAAGGGGAGTCTGTCTGCACATGCTGCTCAGAGCAGGAACACGCCATGTGGCACACATGAGCAGTATCCTTTTCAGCTGACCTGCACCATCAGGCTACCCACCCCACAAAACATTACCTGTGGACGTAAGAGGGCTTAAACCTGTCGCTGCAAGGGAACTGCACCACCACCTCCGACTTGTTCATCGGGTCTTCCTTATCTGGAATGGGACAGTTGAAGCGTTACGGAGGGTTTCATCCATAATTAATTTGTATTTGTAGTGTTTACCCAGCAAGTTTCTGCCTTTAACACAAAGGAAGTTCATGATTTAGAAACCACTTTGAAGTGTGTTAAAGATGAAATTTCTGTTACTTAAAAAAGGTGAATAAAATCTGAAGAAGATTAAAAAAGAAGTAACTTGATGACAACACTCATTTGAAGGATAAAAAAAATGATTTATAGGATGAGATTTTCACAGGTTGCTCGGAGGCTGTGATTGACTGACCTGCCTGAAGCGGAGGAATCCGTATGATGTTATAGGCGAGCGCAAAATTTTTTCCAAAGCAATTGCCAATGTTGTAAACTGTCCCATCGTTTTCAATGTGGGGATGAGCCGTTGCCCCGTTGACAGACACGTATTTACAAAGATCCACCTGAAGAAGAAGACGGAGAAAGTCAGGAGCTTTCTTGGCAAGAAATGGGAAGCCACCAGCTCTGCAAGGTGTCTCAGGTCAATATGTCCGCACTCCAGACATGGAAAGCTCTTCTCCAAGCCCAAATCACTGTCCACTTTGTGAAAAGGAGGAGAGCAGCAAAGCCAAGCAATTCAAGAGGGTCAGGTGAGCTGACAGTTACAGGGAGAGGTTTGGGATCCTGGGGTCCAAAAGGAAAGGCTCCACAGGCTGGACATTGGTAGCAGAGCAAAGAAAAACATCAAAATAGTTACATACAGTCCTGTGGGGTAAATGTGGCTCAGCTCTGATGTAAATTAAGGCATCAGTAAATCTTTGGTAGGAGCCCTCCAGTTACGGTCCCCTTTGGCCAGGCTGCAATGTAGCTCCAGGTCACAAACCCCAACCCAATCATGAGGATACGGAGCACGGACCCCCATTGCCTCCTAATGCAATAGTACTCAGAGCAGCAGCGGGTTCATTTACAAGCTGGTTCCAACTCTGCTCTCGTGAACCCTCACAGCTGGCTGCTGCTGCATCCTCTCTCTGACAGAAACCCCAACTCTTGCCGTGGTGTAAGAGGCTGTTATTAACCATTTTCATTTTAATTGTACTCCACCTATTTAGAAGCACAGTACAGACCCACCTGCTTAATTGTCTCTAACGTATCTGGGTTAATTTTGGTTATGAAGTTGGTCTCAGTACAGGCATAGTAATCTTCACCGACAGGGTAAACATTAACAAGGGCGTTATCAGTGACCTCCACACCTTTGAAGTATGAGAAAAACCTAAGCAGAGAAAATGGGCAGGCAGTCAGGGGCTGCTTGGAAGTGGAAGCACCATAGGACGTTGCTACAATGTCTACACAACCCCAAGGTACCTGGAAAAGATGTTCTTGCACGGGTCTGGGTATGCATAGGTGCCAAATTCTGTTATTACGATCCTTTTCTCAGTCATCGCTCTCACGTAAGCATCAGTCCTGACAAACCTGGGGAGGGCAAGAAGGCACATTGCAGGGGCAGCCATAAAAAAAGCAATGGGCTATGCAATTATGATATGAATATTCTTGCGATGAGCCCCATGAGACCTCTGAAAGCCGCAGGTCCCTGTGGCCTCACGTTGCATCTGGAGCACATGGGGTCCAGCAACTACCACCCCACTGCGGCCCCAGGAATGGATAGCTGGTAGAGAGCTGAAGCTGATGGGAAATACAGCATTTTGTCTAAATATTCTGCACCAAACACCTGAAAGCTGATAGCTCAGCAGCTTTTAACTGAAAACACATTCATTTTCAGACAATGATGTAATTCTGTCACTGACTGCAGCTACATCCAGCCCTCCCTCTCCTTCCCTTCCAGATGTTTTATAATTTGTACAAAAAGTTGCATTTCTGCTAACTATGAGTAAGTTTCAGTTATTTTCAGCTGGTTTTAGTGATCTCACTGTTACAGCTCTTCCAATAACCGCATAGACTTGAAATAACTGGCGCCTCCCACGTACTGGGCAGCAGAGCCCATCCCCAGCACTTACGGTCAAGCAAATGCTTTGTTATTTATTTTTTTTGCCTGGAAAATTGCCACATACCTTCGATGATAGGTAACGTGCCCCTCCTTGAAGTCAAACTTGTGGAGCAGCGCCTGGCCATCAAAGAGGTGATAGAAGGGCTCTGCACCAACCTCGAACAAGCCAGGACCACATCTCAGGAGGCTTCCTCGCAGCCAGGTGGGAATCCTGCCTGCAGAAGATGCACGTTGGTACGTGCACAGCCCACAGCAAATCAGACCAAGTAATTTTTATTATGTCAACAAAAAGGACAAAACTTCAAACTTTTTGGAATGTTTATTAAACTTGGCTTTTAAGCATGCATGAGTTCTTCGAACTGTTCTTTCTTTCTTCATCCATAGATCGACCAGACAAAGATCCCCGTCCAATCTATCCTTCCTCTACCCCCAAATAAGCCAGCCCTGTTGGGTCCTTTACCTCTGACCCTGTGCTCCAGCTCTTGCAAATCCTCAGAGCTCTGGTGGCCCATGAGCTCCTGAGAACACAAGCTGGGCAGGAGGTGGATCAGGGAGCCCACACCAACCTGTGACATGGGCGGTCACCGGAGACGACAGCTCTTCCACCGTCTCAAAGAGCTTCTTGTAGCCTCCAGCAGGATGCTCAACTCTGAAAAGGCCAGCAGACCTGGGGTTAGCTTGCTTTTGGGGTAGTTTTGGAAGCATCCCCCCACCGAAGCAGAAGGTTTTGCTTCTGGATGGACTGATCTGTGACTTGCAAATAACTTGAGAAATCAGGAGGGAGAAGTGCCAGCCTTCATGGGGGGAAAGGCTCTGAGGGCTCAGAGCAGCTACGGCAGCTGCCTGCGAACCATCCTGAGCACATGGAGGAATAGGGAATAGTGACAGGACAGCCCGTGCCTCAGCTCTGCAGGCAAACACCCTCCCCAACAAATTCAGGATATCCTGAAGCATCCAGCAGCAAAATCAAACTTGTAGCACCCAGGTATTGGATAAGCATTTGTTTTAATTTTATTTTCTTTGAGCAAAGTATACTTGAGCAAGTAGCTGAGAACTGTTTGTATGGTTCCAATTTTACCTACTGCAGAGCCCACAAAGACACCCCAGACACAGGCGGGGCACTCTCCTTCCCCTCCCAAGTATGGACCGTGAGTGAGCCTGTCCCGCTGGACCAGAATAACACCTTGGCATGGGATGTACCAGCATGGACAAGCCCACACAGGGATCCCCCCCCCCCTCCTCCTCCTCCCCTCCGGACCGTGCTGACTCCCAGCCTCCCAGCAACCCCCCCGCAGCCAACGCTGCACCACAGTTGCAACTAGTGACTTGCTCCTACAGAGAGAAGCCCGCAGGGATACTCACTGGCTGTACATTTTTCTCCCTGATGAAGGAAGGGCCTGAGCCTGTGGTAGCCAAGCACTGAGAGAGCCGTGCGCTGGGTATTTATGGGGTGCTGAGCCCTGCTGAGGGAAGCCCCGTGCCCAAAACCGCCCCTGCCAATGAGCGCACCCCGGGAACAGAGCCGGCTTTCACCACCGAAATCCTCCCTGGGCTTTGAGAGGTTTTGTCTTGCCATTCACACAAAAAAGAGCTTTGAATGTTTTTCTGAGACCTAAATTCTTCCTAGTCAGAAGTGATTACAAAGAAAAAAACCACACACACACACACAAACACCCAGAAAGGAGTGAAACGGAGCACACTGGAGTCGTGCCGGGCGCTTGGCATGGCCACTCGGCTCTCCACTGGTGCCCTGCACTGCAGGGAGACCTTCCCAGCTCCGACACGGACCGAGGGCAGCAAGAAACAGCTCCTTCCTGCAAAGGCACCTTGATCCCGTGTAACAGTGTTCCTCAACACCTGCCTGCCTGCAAAGTGAGGATCAGTGCCTCACCTCGCAGTGACATGTTGTTAGAGATACACTGACATCTTCTTATCTCTCAGTCAAATGTTATCGTTCCTATCTCCCACACACATCAGCCACCCGCTTTTTCCTCCGTCCTGGGTTTCTGTGGAAGGCTGTCTTTGCAGGCTTCAGCACGCTGGTACAAGGACAGCAAGACCGAACCCCTGCCCACCAGCCAGGAGGTCATCAGGGAGCATCATCATCTGCGATGGCTGCTCTTACATCACCATACATCGCTGTCTGCTTACAGCCATCATTTGCCCTCTCATCCCACTTGTCTTTAGTGTGTTTCAGCATGGTGGCACACGCCGGCAGCTCTAGTTGCTGCATAAGGCAGATTTCTTAAAACTTAATGCACATAAAATAGTACTTTTACCTGGGGTGTTAACAGCCCTACACACTCAGAAAGATGTCAGACCCAATTGTTTGTTTTACATGCAGCACAGCAGCCACTATCAGAGATGGCCTGAAGATCACTTTAAGAAACACATCTAGTAAGAGTAGACATTTATGAAAACAATGGTGCTGAAAAAGAGTAATTTCAAAGATTAATGAGATTAGAAAGATTACTGCTCTCCCTGACTGTGGTACAGGATGAAGGCATTTCATAATACCACATACCTTTGGGTACTCCTCCCGTACAAACAGAAGCTGGGCTTCAGTGATCAAAACGGGTGAAAGGAGAAAATTGGACATTAAACAGCCCCTATGTTCGATCTGCTACTACAACCATTAAGTGAAAGGTTGGCTTCTTTCTGTGTTGTTTTTGTTTGTTTCCTCTTTACAAGACAGACTGTTTCCTTTTGGACTGAGGGTTCATTTAAGGCTTTTAACTGACAAACAACATACCGAGTGAGCTCTTTGACTGAGGCCTCCCGTTAACTGTCCATGATAAACAACCATAATTATATGGTAATGTCTGTGGAAGCATTAGGATGCCAGGGCAATAAATATATTCAGTATAAACTTGAGTGCAAACATTGAGATGTTTAATTAATCCCAGGATAAGGACTCAAAACAGCCTTCTAAACTTTGATGTCACAAAAATTCAGTGTTTCCACGGTGACAGCATCTCCCCAGGCCCCATCCTCCTCCAGTGGCTCAGAATGCAGAGATCCAAAAAACGGTAGCTGGCCCCACACACCAGCAGCCAGATTTTCCTCCTTCTGCATCTTACCAGCACCGAGCAGGATCCAGCCCTGCTGACTTGGTGGCAAGAGTCAGAAGGATGGCCACCACAGGCTGCCTCCATCCAGCCCCTACAGCTCTCCTCCCTTTTCACCCACCCACCCTTGCCTGGACAACATCTGCCTGCCAGCAGCCTGGGCCAGAAGGGACGAGCCAGATCGCCTGCTCAGAGAGCTTTGGTATTGATGCTTTAGACCGGTACAGGAAGATAAAATTCAAAGAGCACTCCGCTATTATATTCTGTGCTGCAGAACTTGGAGGTATTCAAGACTCAACATGACCCTGGGTAACCCAATTTAGTTAGACTCATTTTAAACAGAGTTTGAAGTAAATCACACTAGCTACAAGGAAGACATTTTTTACGATGAGGGTGGTGAAACACTGGCACAGGTTTCCCAGAGAGGTTGTGGATGCCCCATCCCTGGAAACATTCCAGGTCAGGTCTGACAGGGCTCTGAGCAACCTGATCTAGTAGAAGGTGGGCTTGCTCATTGCAGGAGGGCTGGACTAGATGGCCTTTAAAGGTCCTTTCCAACCCTAACTATTCTATGATTCTACAATAAATGACCTCTGAAGGTCCCTTCCCACCAAAATTACGATCCTATGATTTTCCGTCTCTCCCCCTCTCCCCTTAAAAGTATTAATTTTGCCACTTCTGTCTGTCTGCTGCCCACATGCAGTTAAATTTGGACTACACAGCTGCATCATGACTCAACGCTGAGATTAGCCATTAACATTTCATCCATGTAACCTCCTGGCTGTTTTCTTCCAGTTGCTTTCTTGGAATCACCACATGCCACTGCACACCAGCCAGCACTAGACCAGGCAACTTGTCTGGTTTGACACGAACACCAAGAACAGCATATAACCTAAAAAGGCATTATAAAAACCATTCTTCCTTACAACTAATACAATTAAAAAGGAGTTACTGGCACTGATTAGCAAAAAAAAGGTGCTGCTAAGTACAAGCAGCAGCATCTCACCCTGCCTTTCTGTGCACAAAAGGGAGGCAACAAGTCTATTTACCCCAGATTGCCAGCTGACCAGGTGGTATTGCAGATAGCAATCACAAGTAATAGCTTTAAAACACTTTAAGCAAAAGAGAAGAGTTTGGGATCTGTGTATGCAAAACAGTAAGTACATATTCAACACCCAAATAGCCTACTGTGACTGTACCTGAATTGGCCACATGTTGAGTGAACAACTTCTCATTTACCCAAGACTATTCATGAGAACTAACCAGTGCTAGAAATTACATCTTGGCTGAACATGTCTTTAAAAAAACAAATTTCATTTCAAGGGAACTAAAATACTCGGTTTAAACCAACATAAAGGTTTAAAAAAAAAAAAAAAAAAAAAGAGTCTGAACAGCTTACATGAGCCTGATTCTCTTGTAACAGAAGTTAAAAAGCCACAGCACACCTAGTCTTTTATAGGGGAGAGACTGGAAATTAAGAACCAGCCACTAAGCCCCTCGCCCACCCCACCCTACTGTCTCAGCCCAGTAAAACCATTGCCTAAGTCTGAATCCTCACAAGCAGCACAGGCGGTTCAGTGCTGGGTTCTGACAGCGTTTTCTCCTCTTGAGTCAGTGTAAGGCAGCTATGAATCCTTCTTGCAGTGCCAGTTTTCAGAACAAACCTGCACAGTCAATTCCACTACACCACCTTGTACACAACTGACAGACTGCAGGCAACTGTGAGTTCACTTTGGATGAACTGCTGCCCACACAGAATGGTAGTTTTTGCAGTATGATACTTAAAGAAAAAAAATGTAAAAGGCTTCCAGTAAAAAATTTCACTCAAGTGAAAATGATAGCTCAAAGAAAGGTTTAGATGAAAATTAAATTTGTATCTGTCATTCATTTGGAATGTCTTAACTGTCCCATAGCTAGTCAATTTGTCTATTTATTCATGTTTTTGTTAAGTTCTGTCAAACCCTTAGAAGGGAACATTAAATAACATGGATCAAGAAGTCTGAATAATGAGGGCAGTCCTTTGAAAGCTAAATCCTAAGAAATGCGAGCTTCTCACCTAATAAGTTGCTTAACTGGAACACATAAATAAATAAAGCATTTACACAACACTTAACAGGTTGAGAATAATTAGAAGCAAGTCTAGGCAGGTACTAGATTTTTCAAAGCATTTGACTACAGGTGTTACAGAGGAGGAGTATCTGTCACCTGCTATGCAAGTGTAAAGTTATCTACAGGACATTAAAGCATTGCTTAATACAGGCTAAAACCAGGTTAATCTTGGTTTCTCATTCACAAAGCCTTCCTCCTCATAAGAAAAAGAGCAATGATATATTACAAAATACGTATTGTGCCAGATATAACTCAGTTAGCTGAAAGTAAATTTTGGCACTAACCACCCCCTTTCCCTACCCTGTAAAGCTAACCTAAGACTATATATATACAATTATATGTACACCAAATTATATATATATATATGTACAATTAAGTACCAGATACAGAATAGAAAGGTGGTTTTGCCTTCTTTTTCCAGGGAGAGGAGAACCTGAGTGAACTGAAGTGCAGTCCCATGGCTGCAGACCATGGCAGTTACATACCAAGATGTCAAACATAAGCGACAATTCTCAAACAAGACACAGCACGTGAACTTGTACAAGACTATCATGGAGCCTCCCCAGGAGATGCCAAAAAACCCAAACAAACCCAAACCAGGTAAAGAGATGAGTAGTCAAGATTTGCTTTAATTTTAATGACTGCTTTTATGACAATTACTGTAAGAGTATGCATATGCAGGTACAACGATTCAGTTTCTTGTCCTAGGAACAGGCAAGACATGACAAAGCAAAATGGATATGCATATACCGCACAGCTCAGAACTGTGAAAGACAACTGAATAAGATAACGGACAACTAAACAGCTCATACAAAGAAAAGGCACTCATCTCTCTAAAAATAGCTGATTCCATAAAGCACAAGACTGCTTAATAAAAATACCCAAACCCTAAAGTAAAAACAAAGTTGGACTTCAAACGTACCTTCTTCTGCAATCCAACACTGGCAGTGCATCCCTTCCATTTTTCTGCAAATACAGCCCAAATAAGCAGACAGTTTATGATTATCTAGAAGCAATATTACAACTGAAACCCAACATGGACACAAATTCTTCACAACAAAACCCAATTTTGACACTATTCCAAATGCAGAACAGTTTCAGTGTGCGGCACATTATTGATTGTGATGATATGAGCTTAAAGAAACCTTAAACTGAAGAGCAGCATGAAAGCATTATGCAGCAAGAAGTCCACCTGAGTATCAGCTTAGGTTATGCGAGGGACAGGTCACAGCTTGGAATGTGGGTCTGACAAGTGACCAGACCAATCTGAGAAGCTCAAGCACAGCAACATGCAAACAGTAAACACTGACAACCCTGAACTGGGCATATATGGCTAACAAAGCCCAGTGCCACCAGCCCTTAGAGACACACATTGTTCCTTACGCTGGCACAGTATTGGAATATATGAAAAGTACTAGTTATTAACAAGAGAATTTACAGAAATTGTATTTTACATGGTGGCCTCATTTCCTCCAAGGACTTTTAGCTGCCCTATATCAAATTGTCAGTTCAGCTCCATTACTTATCAACAGATTTCCCTGCTTTCTAACTGCCTACGGATGTAGCTACATCCTTATCAGCACTGTTTCTAACCTCCCATGTCACATTCTCCTCTCCTTGGACTGAGAGGACAAGGTGGCAAGAGACTTGTGTTCAGAGGAAGAGGCAGATCCGTTAGTGCTCCTACTCGCAGGGCTTGTTCTATGAAACACCTTATCATACCCAGAACTTGAAATCGTTCCAGTATATAATGGTTCTGTTTCTAGATTACAAGCAGCAATAGCCATAGGTCTCATGGCAGAGCTCATGCTTGGCATGTTAGCCGATTATAGCTCCACCTGACTTCTTTCCAAGGTGACAGTACTTTTAATATAAACAGTGTTTCAATGAATCGTTAAAGGTTCATCCATCTTTTTGCTATACTATATTATTTTTACCCTGTTAAGAAGAAAGGAGGAAAGGGATTTTTTTTCATTAAATCTAATTTAAAATTCCCTTGAGCACTCAGGCTTTACGCCTACACTCTGTTAGTGGCTCTTTGGGAAAAGAAAACAAAAAGGATTTTGGGCTTTTTTCCTGATGGATGCACATATGGGGGAGAACAGCACCCATTTCTCTTCAGGCTCAGTATTCAACACTAACATCATTCACCGCTTGTGACTTTTTAGTTTTTACCTGGAGGGTATCTGTCTAAATATTAAACTGGGATCTCCTTTATGAAAACACTTAATTTGAATTGTTCTCTTACAGAAATACTCATGTGAATTTATGGTCTTGTGAGGGAGCCTTGGCCCCCTCAGAATTAATAAGCAAACCCCTAACTGGAAAAGAAATAGGGAAGTTTAGTGCATTCTGATTCTATTCATTGTCACTTCACGTTATCACCCATAATTTCGATTATTTTAAGAAGTACACCAATAGATCCAAAATAAGTTTTCCATGAAAATGTCAGAAATAGACCTAAGATTTTAATATAAATATACAAAAACTTATGTGAATTTTACAGATGAGATGAACAGAAGTATTTTATGGAGTCAGACAATCATTTATTTATGGTCAATTTCTGGCTCCCTTGGAAACAACAGAACCAACTTTTAAATTAGTCCCAAACTCAAAGAACATTGGTTTGTTTAAAGACAAGTATTTTAGGAATACAAAGAAGGCACTTATTCACAACATAAAGACGTTTAAAAACATATACAAACTATAATAAATGACACAAATTCCTAAACTGACATTAAAGAAGTTACAACAATATGCATATCGTTAGTTTCCCATATGAAAATCATATATAAATTTTTGGTTACTAATAGCTGCATGCTTATTTTCACATTTATTTTACTGAGCATAGTATATTGTAATAATTTGTAAACAGATAATTATTTATTTCTCTTAGCAGTCATTCAAAAGTTATCTGCACAAAAAGAAGTTATTTTGGCACCTTTGACACAGTGTCCATGTAAACATTTCTTCCTTCTACAAACACAGCCACCAGCAAACTTCTGTAGCAAGTGCCCTTTGGTAAATCATTCATACATATATCCACAAAATAAATAAGCAGCTGAGGTGTGGTGAAATTAGTATCTTAGGCTACGAAATCTTGGTTTTCTTAGGCTAAGCATCGGTTGTTTGATGGTAGGTTTGTTCTCAAATAGCATTGCTTCATTTTCTGTAGTTGGAAATCTGTTCTGGTAGATTAAAGGGTACTCCTTCTGAAACTAGAAAACGCAAAAGCAAAAAATAAAATAAAACATCAGACTCCACCAAAAACTGCAGCTGTGCAGGGCTTGAGCATGAATCACCTTGTAAGGATACGTAACAGCAGGAGGAACAAGGCTATCAGCATGTAAAGTAACTCTGCTGTGACACTTGACCAAAGCCATGGCCCTTTGCGCTTACGAGTTCACAACTGACAAACCATGAGTCAAACAAATTTTGTCAGGCAATTCATCTTCTGTTGAAATGAGAAAAGCTTCTAATTGCATTTTATTCCCAAGGATTTTTAGCTGCTGCGACTGGAATAGTGCTGTGAGCAAACACTGTACTGTTCTAACTGCCTGGATCTCCATTTGCAATGACAGTCTGCAGTTGCTCACTGTGTTGTTCATCAGCTGAGCAACAGCAACGCTGCTTACGGTTTGAACAGCACAACCAGCATTCACACCCCAAACAAAGCACGGGAGCTACCCATGTGAAACCATGCTGTCCAGCCAGCATTGGTATCGATTCTGTTTATGCTTGGAAAGTTGTCTTTCAAGAATCACAATGATGAATATTTTACCTAAGTGGAAGTTAAGGTTCAGCAGATTTTGAAGGTAGTCTCTCCAGAAAGCTTACTACTTAACCAAGGGAGTTAATTTTATCAGTTCCTGCAGATATACAACTGAACAAAAATATCTGGCTTCAGAGATATGTTTTTGACATTTTGCCTATTTCCTATGTAAGGCCTCAGGAAAGAGTAATGGTGTACACACCTATGCATCAGCCACAGCTTTCTGCTGATTGATCCAACCTATAGAAAATGACACCATTTGTAACTTTTGGTATTGATACAAGGTTGGACCTAACCCTCTAGCGAGTGCCAAATATTTGTCTTGCCCAATTCAAAGTATCAAAACTGAGTAACTGCTCCAAAAAGTTGTGATTTATTACACCACCATCTATCCCAGCACAAATGGCAAGACTATAATGATATAGCTCTGCAAATTTTAAAAATAAACTTTGCTAACACATGGCCCTTACAGTACAAGCTGCTTCTGGACTTTGGTGGGAACTCACCAAAATTTAAGTATGTACTTCAAGTTTTACTATGAGAGGATTTTAGTTTATTTCTTTCCTCCCTACTTCAACTGCTTCAAGTGCTGCTGTGTATCACTTCTTACTGCTTACTTACTCTAAGTTTTAATAGACTGTAATTAAGTACTCTTCTTTACATGCAGGAAGTTTGAATGAACTTGAACAAAAGTCCAGCCTTCGCTTTTACAGAACCAGAAAGTTTTCACAACACATATGAAAGTTAGTGTTGCAGAAGCTGGGGGAGGGGCACCAAAGAGAAAGAAATGTGCTTGCTCTGAAAAGCTGCTTTTTCAAATTTGAGTCACAAGACTTGCTTAGGAGATTCTAGGACAAGTACAATACTATTCAATTGGTCAGAAATACTTGCCAAAGGTTTTCCAAAAACAGAAAAAACCCTCCAGTATTAAATCCTGCCAGAACTGCCGTATTTTAGCTTTAGTATTAGGCAATACGTTAATAGGCCATAGAAGTACCAGATTATCTTGAGCAATATACATGTTACAAAACACAAAGCTAAGTCCACAGAAAAGAATGTTTCAGAATTGTGAACAGATAGAGATTGAGGAAAAAAAAAAAATCACTGCTTTTATCACCTACTGATTTTAAGCCCACCTATAGCATTTTAATGGTAAACTTGTACAGCCAATGCACCACCAGAAGCCATGCTGTAATTCTATCACACATTATGCAATGGAAAGCAGTATCTTAGAATAATTTTATGCTTGTTTTAAACCATTATTTGAACACTACTGCTGCCAGACAGTATCAAATGCTCTATTAGATGCTATCTTTAAAATCCCAATCAGACCACACAGTCAAAGCACATTAAACAGCTCTCTTCTATAAAACAAGCATTTCTCTATACAGTTGTGGAAGGATTGCTGGAGCTGACTTACTGATATGCCTACCTCTTAAGAGAAGGTAAACCTCTACGGTGGAATGCAGTAGATATGCAAGGAATCTGTTCCTTAGTAATTCCCTAAGCAACATAACCTGCAACCTTAGATGTTAGCAACATCAGGGGAGCTTGGTTTGCTGAATCTGAGAAACAACACAGAGCATGGAATGTAGTGGAAACACCACGGCCAGGCTCTGTGATATCAGCACATGGATGGGAACTGGATGGCACTATGGAAATGATAAACCGCATAGTTGTTACCCTGAGCCAGCCTTGAACCAGCAGTATTCCATTTTCTGTCAGTCATGTCCTCTGAGTAAAATTCACTCATTACAATACCAAAACACACCTCCATCCCAACGGCTACCTGCCTTCAAGGTGTGGCCACTCCTCACTGAGCATGCGCTCTGAATTTCTCTAGCTTGTACCTTTAAAAGCAAAGCAAGAGAACTTTATACGAATTAAAGGTATGTATGACTAGAGTAATTCAAGCTCCACCTAAAAAGTAAGAAAATATAAAAGGGCTTGAGAGGAGGAATGTTAGGGAAGACACCATCACAGACAAGTTAGGAGGACATCACTGACTTCTGGGATCACTTGACAGGCTTAACCTCTCTTCCCCCCCATAGGTTTGCCTATTGGGTGAGATTCAAACCCTGAGTTAAGGAGTGCTTCCCTGAGAAACTTACAAATCTCTACAGAGTTATTCCATAATTTAGTGTGCTTGTAGTCAACTGTATTATTATTTGTGTGTGCTTTGCAGACAGCATATTTATCACCAGCATTCCAAAAGAACCTGTACTTCTGTTGCTTCAATAAACCGCACTATTTATTAATCTAGCCATGACAGTTCTCATTGAACACAACTAAACTCCTTAAGTCTGGCCATGTTAGTTCGTTGAACACAACTAGACTGAAAGTACATTGTGCTATTTGTGTATCTGTGATCGAGGTAGTTCAATGTATTGCACAGAATCGGACTTAAGAGTATTGAACTGGGCATCACTCAGAATCTAAGCCTAGCTGACCCCAGCCCCTCTGATATCTGAGGACAAGCTGGAATGCAAAGGGGTTTATTTTCTGCCAAACTTCTTTACCCTTTAATGCAACAGTCTGCTCTTGTTCTGTACCAGGGTCTAGTGACTGAGATCCTTCTTTCACAAAGGTGTTTTCAGAAGCAGAAGAAATATCCACCAAGTTTCTTACCTGTTTTAACTTTTTCTTTTTGTCTTTTACAGACAGGTTTTTATCTTTGATAATGTTATCCAAGAGCTCTGCCACTGCAGCTTGAGAGGTAGAAACCTTTTGTTCTTCAAACTCCTGAGGAGTTATTTGTTTGCAGTATGAATATGTTGGCAATATGGCACAAATTTCTTCCTTTGGATATTTGCACTGAAACAAGAGTTGAAGAAAGGGTCTGCATATACTTAAAATGATTATGTACTACTTAAGTAAGAAGGTACCTAAGAAACAAGCATACTAACTTACAGCAACATCACGAGTCGCAAAACATTACAATGTAGTTAATATCTATGATTGCACCAACAGTTTAATAAAAGTTTGCATTCAAAATATACTGGTTTTATTTGCAGTTTTTCCCATCCCACCTTCAGAAGTAACAAATACTCTGTAATTAGCAAATGAACTTAAACTTCTGTCATGCCACCAACCTGAGCCAACTTCATGTATTCTATGTGATCTTGCACTGCAACCTGCAGGTAAGTTGGTACTTTAAATATTTCTTGTTGATGGTCCATTAGAAATGAAACTAATCGTGTAGAAAGCAGCTCATCAAGATCTACTTCTTCTGCACAGCATAGCACGCATCGAGAAAAAGTCTGTATCATCTAGAAGTGTTTAGCAGATCATTAGTACGTGAAGTTGAGGGATTTGCCTTCTTTCCAGTCTACACAAGTGGCACAATGAATTCTCCAATACCAACTTTCATTGCAATCTCTCTTGCCTGCACCACTGGTCAAGAGAGGAAGAAAACCAATTATAATGTTTTCCTCATCTGAAATAAAGTAGCTTCTTTAATATTAGACTTGTACTTTTTTTAATTGAACAGTACTTTCAATTAAGAAATACATATTTAAAGAGGCAATAAGAAAAAAGTCTTCCCTTGTAGAAAAGTGTACATCTTCAATTAACCATCTTGAGACAAAGTGAGATGATAAAAAAAACCTGCAGAGCCAACCTAACCAAGACCTAATACACACTACTATCCAGTTTTAAATAGCTTTAAAAAACATTTTTACAGCTTTCATATTTCCAGTTTTTAGTAGGCTTATTTTAAATTAGCATGTGCAGGTACTTTGCTGTTTTACCTCATCTTGTTTGACAAAAATTGTTAGTCATTCCAATGAAAACTTGAACTCAGACCTTGAAGCTAGTCTTTAAACTCACTAGGCAGTCATTTTACTACTTTGGAACTGTTTCTGTCATAACTTCACATGCACAAATGTTTCACTCAAGAAAGGTTTTCTACAGACACTTTGCCAACACCTTTTAAGTTAAATGGCAGCTGGGTGAGAAATCAGACTAAACAGTCATTTGCACTCTTTTAAGAAATTATTTCCCTTCTCCTCACAAACCAAACAAAAGCAACACCAATATTTGAAATATATTAGGATGGAGACAAGAAAGTGCTTGCCTCAAATCAGGTTTTTGTAACTATTCTGGAGATGAAAAATTGCCTGTCAATCACTATTTAATTGCAATGAGCCAAGAACCTCAAGTACAGAATATTACAGGCTAGTATTCTCAGCATTATTTCAGCAATATTCTTACAAAAAAGATATACTACACTCATCATTCTCTTACCAAAGAACGTGTGCCCATTGCATCATGCAGTCGTGGCATATCAACATTTTCACTGATCCGAGAGATCATACGCATTAGGAGCTGAATCTTTCTACGATTTGGTGGTGGAAGCAACAAACAACATATCTGTAGTGCTTCAACGGCAATTCTTTCTAAATGAGGCTGAAGGAGATCTACAAGTTAATTATAAAGACAGCTGTCATTAAGACTTAAACAAACTTTCAGGATTTTTCTCTCACTACCAGAAATATTTTTTTTTCAATTACAATAATCTATGTTTCACAGAAATCAGCTGTAATATCATAATGTTATGTGGCCTTTTTTTGTGTGGTCATGTTCAACTTGCTTCATTATGATAAACTGCTGATACAATTAAGAAATGACACTAATGTTATTCACAGAAGTATTTCCAGAAAATATGTTTCAAAGACCAGAAAAAGCCATCTCCTCCAACAGGCAGGTCTGTGCAGATTCCCTGCCTCACTCTTAAACATCTAGGTCAGAATTACTTATTACTTACCTGAACAGAAAGGTGAATTACTGACCCATCAAGTTTAAGACTCCAAAGATACTACATGCTACTATTTATTAGCAGAGGTACAAAAGACTGCCTTTAGACAGTGCTTTTTAAACCCACAGATGATGTTATATGCATATCAAAAAACCTAGCAACAGTGCCAAAGATTAAAGAAGCAGAGATTAGTTAGACAACACAATAAGCCAATACAACATGCTTCAGAAAGCCATCTTACTTTGCGTGCCAGTCAACATATAAGAAGAGTGAGTAAGAGAGTATTCTGAGAGTTCTGTGGTACTTTTGCAGAGTCTCTTTTTGACGGTGGTATCAGCAACCTCAGTCCTGACGTCCACTGAAGAAGCCACACCAGAGGTATTTGGTTTTCCTTGCCCACAAAGTTGAGACCTTGGCTTTACTGTGATTTCAGCAACTGGTACATTAATGCTAGCACAACTTTTGGAGTTGCTTTTGCCAAGTAAACTCAGAGACCTGTATATTTGCTTTGATCCATGATTTTCATTAAACAGCTCTTTATTCTGAAGAGTTGAGGCAGATGCTCTCTTGATACCATGGGTTTGTTTTTGACATGTGTTACCAAAACCAAGCTCCAATACAGAATTAGCTTTATGCTCATACGGTAGTGACTGTTTTCCATTTCTTGTGCCCAGGATGGTGTTCACATCACTTTGCCTGAGGGAATCAGATTCTCCTTTATTACATACCCTTGAAGTAGTATCTCCAATTCTTTCCAAAGAGTAACATCTTGTCCTAAATGTTCGAGGTGGATCTTGTGCGTTCCTGAAACCTGAAAGATTTTGACAACTTCCTCCTATTAGATTATCAGCACTACCTTGTTTACATGTGAGTTTATATTGGTGCAATTTCTTTGCACATTGTTTTTGAATAGCTAGCTCTTCTGACGACAACTTCCTGGAAGCTTCATAGTCTTCCTTTTTTTTGTCAGGCTCTTTGCAAAGCAGGCTTAGAAGAAGACACTCAGTTGACTTAAAAGAGTTCAAGTGAAGAATTTTTGAAGGTTGTGGGTCACATTTCTCATCTTGGACAGAATGTTTTCCACTGCATATATCTGGAATTGTGATGTAGCCACACATAACTATCAGAAAATGAAATATAAATTAAGATGCAGTGGTATGAAAATGAACAAGTTCAGAAAGAAAGTTGCTAACTTAGCAGAGAAGACAACAAATATAAGACACTAATTTATAGTTGACTCAGTTAGTAAAACCTAAGAAAAATTTAGTTCAGTCCAAAAGCAATCTAACAAGATAACTGCAACCAACAGGCAAGAATAAAGTTAACACACTGCAATAGTGAGGAACAGGCAGAACAAGCACATATTTTTAAATTATGGTTATTGCATATTTAGAATGTTAGCTCAGACAGCCATTTATATAGGATGAGACAGAGCTACATTTCAGTTAATATTGTAATACAGAATGATAGCATTGGTGATCTTCCTCTGATTCAAGCTGCTGTACAGATTAGGGGGTCAAGGTCTGCTTTGAATTACAGATTTGTTCCCCAGTTGATATAAACTTACAGCTTGCACTGATTATTTCTAAATTAATACATACCTAAAACATTAACAAAAAGTTCATAGTATTCAAAAGTAAGTAATGGTTCAGGGAGATTGAGAAAGTAATCAGCAACTGTTCTGAATACATCCCGTTCAAACCCACTGTAAGTTGGTTGGCTTATGTCATTATTTCCAGGCCCTAAAAAGAGGTGAAGAAAGAAAATTCACAAAAGTATTTACTCTCACAACTCCATTATTAAAAAAATAGTAAAAAAAAAAATCAACATAAGTTTGTTCTTGTAGGAAGAACTGTTTCACAAGAAAAGAATCATGACAGCAATATACAAATATTTAATTTAGTTCAGCACTATATCACTTGTAAGCAAAAATAGTATAAAATATTCTATATAGCCACTACGGAGTTGTGTTCAGTTTCAACAAGCTGTTGCACACCAAGAAAATAAATGAAAACTCATTTATGCCCTTTATAGGTTCCGCAGCAAGATAATCACAAAATTCCAAACTACAGTAATCTCAGTTCTCCCACAGGGAGCTCTAGCTTCCAGATCAAGAAGCTCATGCTATGACCAGCTTGGAAGAGTGTGCCAAGAAGCCTGCCAATGTATATACATGTTGTTTTACACATAGGCCAAACAGAGCTGGTCAGCATATTTTCCCTTTGTGGGGACCTCCTCTTTTCAACTCCTCTATTCAAATGGTTCACCAAGAGAAAGTTTTGTTCACCACTACTCCCACGGTGGATCTTTTCTTCAGAAGTAGACAGATAAACAATCCAATAATCCAGGAGATCTGGTTAATAAACCTTGACCATGTTGCTACAGACAAGAAAAAGAATGAAAGGGGTCCTGGTATGAATAAAATTTGACATTTTATAGATCTTTTAACTCTAATGTTATCATACTCCACTGAACTCCTACAAATGAAATAAGCTACCTTACAAAGCCAATTCTAATGAATTAAGAGATGGCAGTTTTAATTACACATAGAACCAGGGAAAATTTAACTTTTTATATGTTCAAACTTTATAATCATAATCACATTATTACACTAAAGATATAGCAGAGCAGTATTCCCCCTGCCACTGTACATATTTTTAGTTTTCACTGTGCAAAGTGACTACCGCCTTAATCATTTGGTTACAGTATAGCTAGCAGATGCAAAGATAAAATCTCCACTTGAACTAATCCACTCAAATTAGAAATTGAGAATTCCAAAAAACCAGAAAGCTTGGTTGCAGTTTTCATCTCATAAATACAAAAACCTATTAATTCTAAATACAGGACTGATGTGGGAATTAAGGTATTGGAATGCTCAAAGACCAGTGCTCAGCTATATTTTCCCCTTTGATTTAAATCCACTCACCAAGCTCTTCCCTGTCCTGCTTTACCTAACAGTGCTCTTCAGGTAAGAGACTATGTATGTGGGAATGCAGCTAAAAAAAAAAGTGTCATGTTGAAGAAAAAAAAAAGGGGGGGGGATCATTTTCACAAGAATGTATGCTGCAAACTGAACTTCTGAAACCACGCTAACCCTGCATGAACCTCTACCACAGTTCCACTGAGCAGCTAGAGATATATGCCCATGTATAAACACCATCCAACCATGTTATAGCTACTATAGCTTTGAGGGGAAGCAGTGAAGGAGGTTGTCAGGAATTGGGGTAAGACTTAAACAGCAGGGCAAGAACACATGAAAAGAGCTCATCATCTCTGATTTCATTTGAGGCACTCAGATCTAACTCTAGCATGTCGTGTTAGCCATTTAAAGAGGCAGTATTGGGAGAAAAAAAAAGGAAAAGAACAAAAAGTCAGTCTAATTGTCCTCTGCTTCTCCAGAATCTTTTCAAAGTCTGCTTCATAGAGATGCAAAACTTGCATAATTGTGATCTGTGTTTGTAACACAATTTCAAACACATCTGACAAAGGAAGCCTCAAAGACAGATTCTGTGAAGTTGCATAAAAATCAATGGCATTGTAAAGGAGAAAGGCTATTAGTACCACACAGGTCTGCTACAGCACATGCTGAACAAAACCACTCCTTTATTAGTTCAAGAATCCACATCAGACGGAGCCATTAAAAACTGAACTTCATAGCTTCACTGAGAAAGTACTCCCCCACCCCCTCCATGCATGAAAACTATGTTAATTGTATTATTCCACAGTAAATACATTCCCAGTAATTCCAAGGCAGCTGCTCAAGGACACATAACACTGATGCCTTGGGTAACTGATGCTTCTTTGCTGAAGTTTAAGATTTAAAATTACACCTTTCTAAATTTTAGATTTAAGGAGATACACAAAGAAAACAAAAAAGAGAAGCACTAGGTTTTCTGTAAGTTATAACCACTTTCAGTTTCTCTACTTGATAATTCATACATTAACACCAAAACAAGGGAGGCATGTAGACTGACTCTCCGTCTGCAGACAATGGAAGTCTGTCACACAACACATTTAACAGCTAAAATGTCTGACTTTAAAAATCCATCTCATCTGCCATACAGTGATTCGTAAGACACTGAAGGCCTTCATCTTCCACAGCTGAACTATAAAAGGTATCTTAAAACCCAGTAAGCATAAGCTTTTTCTGAAGACAGTTTAAGAACAAGGTGGGGAAGCAGATAAGGAGGTATCAGAGGAGCTATACTCCAAGCCCAGGATGCAAGAACAAGTGAGTAGAACTCTTCATTCCATTCTTGTGACAAATTTAGTAATAAAGCTGACTATAAGAGCATGCTTTTATCTCAAAACCTTAGAAGAAATCAAACAAAATTTTGCAAAGACAAACAAAAACTAGTTTTCTGTGAATTGGCCTCCTCAGTTTAATGTGAGATGTAAGAACTGTTTTAGTCCAGCTCAAAGCCAGTAACTGGAAAAGGAAAGTCCCTTTACTTCTGAAAACCTGCTTTAGAAGAAACTACACAGGTTTTGTCCAACCATGCACATTTTCTCCCTGCCTGACTCTTTGTTAATAGGAATCATTTTTGTAAAAAGAGTCCTTAACTTTTTCATGGCTTCAGAGAGCATGCTTCCACTGAAAGCTTGAAAGTTTAATTAATTCTTCCATACATTTAATGGATTAAGGAACACTGAAGCCCCTCTTCTTCCACTAATTTAATCTGTTCACATTGCCAAAAATTCACATGCAGAATCAGATGATGCAACCTAAAAGTAGGATAACTAGCTAGACTGCTAAAGACCGATATGTTGATTGCCTGAAATATAACATCTTTAACATGCATGAACTCTTTTAGGTTACATTTCTGTGCAATAATTTGCTATGTATTGCTTTCATCACTTCTCAACAGATCAAGGCACTTAGATTACTTGAATTTCCAAAATGAAACATCACAATTAATGTTAACATGCAAATATATTTCACCTCAGAATAGGTTTCTGGAACTTGAAAGCTATTCAGTGACTTACAGTATGCGAGGCATTTCATAGCTGACAACACCCAGTGAGGGAGGTCTTCTAAAACAAACAAGTACAGTATTTATACATAAACCCAAAGACTTAACTAATACAAACAATGGCACACATGTAATAAATATAAAAGATCAAATTTAAAACTAATTTAAAATATTGCTACATATGTGTAATCTAAGTTTGAATGCAATACACTTACAAAACCTGCTAGACAAACATACTGAACTGTACTCTAGTTTGGAAAAAAAAAGCATAAAGACCATGAAACGTACTACTTTAAATATAATTTATTGTTTGTTACAATGCACCATACAGAATCTTTAAGCAAAACCAGAAAACAAACAAACAAACAAAACCTCACCTGATTTGTTCTGCAAAATAACAACACCATGTTTGCTTGTGTTAGTCATATTGTATATGACATACTCAGGAACTATCTGTGTTGGCTGCAAGACTTCTTCCAAAGATGGGAGGCCTAAAATGGTTTGCAAACTGTGGGGAGGAAAAGAGTAGATGTTTTCATTCATTACTAGCAAACCTTTTAGACAACAAGTTCTTTCTTTACTATTCAAATGCCATTTACTTGATAAGCTAGTTTGCTGTTTAATAAATTCACACTTCCAGAAGGACAATTTGAGGACACACTTTTTCCTGGGACAAACACCAAAAACCATTAAGACAGAGCATCTATGATACTTGAAATATACTTCAACACCAGCAACAATAAATTTCAATAAATTTCTTAAATGCAACAATCCAATGTTAATAAATAGATTAGAAAGCATATGTAAACAATAATCAGTAAATAAAATTACACCTAAAACATAATGTAAAAAAATTTCAAAGAAACTTGCAAGCCAAAAGCTTGATTGGGCCATTACATGCCCAAAGCACATATGCAAGAAGGTACTTTTTGCAGTGTATTACTTACTGTATTAGAATGATATTTCTCCAAGTTTCTTGCACATATTCATGGCTTATTTCCTTCATACGCAGAGTTTCTTCCTTGTTTTCCTCTATTATATCTGGGTTTGTTTTTTCTACGTTTTCCTGAAAATGAGTGGTTTCTACCATAAGATAAACAAGCCTCTTAAGATAATTCAAAATTAAGTAAAAACTGTTCTCAAAAGTCTAGGGCATTCTGCAGAACATTAAATTCCAGAACATGATCAAGAGAGTAACCTTAACAGTCTCAGCACTGAAATGTAAGCATACCCAACAAAGAGCAAAAAAGGACGCTATGAAAAAGACTTAATCAACTCAGAAGACAGCAATTTAAAAGAAACACACCAAATCCAAATATATTAATAGGCGAGGTGCTCTCCTTTAGGATCACAATCTAAATTCAGAAAGTATGCACACACCCCCAAATCTCAAATAAAGGGCTGAACACTATCATTCAATCTTTTTCAAAAAGTAAGCAGAACAGTTAAATAATTTGTGCCTTTTAGTTGTCCTAAATGAAAAAAAATAGAAGTTTCAACATGAACATATTGTCCCAATAATTTCTAGAACTCCACCTTCCAGCCCTCCTAATACTTTAAAATACTGTAGCAGGCGTAATTCTGCACCAAAGAACATAAAACAAACAAAACAATCCAAAAGAAAACAAAAAACCCTCCCATACTGATGACAGGAGATACTCAATTGCTTACACATATATACACAATTAAAACTCTGTGTAGTCTCAGATCATATTGATGCAATATTAGCCCTATACTACAATGGACTTTCTTTCTGCTTAGGAAATACGGCTGCATCCATAACACTCTACCAACACCCCTACCCTAATTTCCCTTCCCAACAAACCTATTGCCAATACAAAGGTTAGAAAACAGCTTCTTACAGGTTTAAGAGCATACTTAATTTCTCCTGTCAAATGCATAATCCCTTTCACTTGCTGACAGCGTTTCAAAAATGCCATGTTACAGTTTTATTTGAATATTTATGGGCCATTTAGCAAAATTTATTTTTGTACATGCAAGAAGATAAACAGCACATGTCACCAAGACACTTCATTATAAAATATAACTGCATCTTTCTATAATACCTACATAAATGTTCTATTTCACTATCTAGAAGAACCTACCAATGCATTTTTTCAGCCAGAAGGGAAGATGACACAACAGAACAGTGTCACTAAAAGCCTACTGCTTCTGGGTGTTTGCTTTTTTCAAGAATAAAGAAATTAGATGGCAACTACAATTATGTAAGAAAGATAAGTTATTACCAGAGACTGTAGTAACTCATGTTTTTTAAAAGTTCTCCTGGATAAATGTGGCAATTTAAAAAGTCTTTCTTTGTCTCTAGAGAAGTTTTCCAAGTTCTCTTTTGGTGGACATGAACTTGGTAGAGGTTTAACTGGAGATGTTGAAGGAAATCTGTAATGAGTAGGATAGATATGTTAAATACATTTAGAATAGATTAAAAACATAAGAAGTCATTTAACAAAAACCATACCCTATCAGTGTGATTCCCTAAGATTCCAAAAAGATTCAGGAATGTAAAAAGAAAAAAATAGTGAAATTTTCTCTTTAGAATACTGTTTAACATTTTCATACTATAAATTAGCTTTGGGTTACTTTTCTTGATTCCAAAGTCAAATTAAATATACTCAAATATTTATACAGTGTTGAGAGCAGAATTTGAGAAGTGAGGGCCATTAATACCTTTAAGTTAAGGACTTAGGAAAGACTGTTTCCCACTTGGACTTTCTGTAAAACGTACAAGAGAAGTAAACACAGGACTGGTAGCGCAGCATGCAGCTGCTCCAGTAAATTTTCCTTGGCTCCCCTCCAAAGCACTTGAGTGTAGCATGCATGCCACTGAAAAACTTGGCTAGACAAAAGCATGGCAACAGCCCTCAGCGTACAGAATGTATGGTCTATACTGCAAGTCAGAGTAAAGTAAAACAGTGAGTGGAGTAAAATGGTGCTAATAATTGATTTTTTGGCCCAACTGCTCAACCCAAAGCAAGATATTTTTGAGAATCTGAAGAGCTCTGCTAACTGGTCTTCATTGCATTACCTGTATAGCGTACCATTGTCTTCTAAATTTTCAGATCCCCATCTCCCTTTTATATCTTCAATTACATGATTCTTGAGAAACTTTCTTAATAATTGAACAGTCTGCTGCCTAGTAACTTCAGGACCAAAGTTACTGTTACTCCTTAATACTTCATGGAGCCATTCTACAGCTTCTGATGCAGTAAAACAGCTTCCATGTTTCTTGAAGTGTTGCCTGTGTTTCTTCAATGGCATACCTGCTCGGAAATACTTTGTAATTTCATTCCACTGCATGGTAAACAAAACAGCAAAGAATGAAAGATTAAAGTCTGAAGTTGATCATTGTAAGTATCAGTTAAAGCAATATCATATTAATATGCATATAAATGAAGTCACAACATTAATACTAACAAAGATTGATAGTTACACTAAATAACGTAGTAGTAGTATTAACATAGAAACATTTAAGTTCAGATTAAAGAACATGTAAACATTTCATTTGGTTTTTTTATCTCATTCTCCTATAACTGAAAATAAAGTTAGAGCTTCACAAACATAACGAGTTTTGTTGACCCGGGTCCGCACATGCCCAGCATTTACATCAACTGCATTTCCTGAGGCACTGTCAAACCACAGCCTTCATTCAGATTTGGAGCAGCCCTCAGACGTGAGATGAACCCAGCTGTCAGAGTTCATAAACACCAGTTTTAAAGTATTTTCCTCCCTTCCTGTTTAGTCGCACACAATGAGGTGACACACCATAGTTAGGGGGCTCCTCTTCCTAAGCTGTCGCCGATTTTCAAGGCGCAGAGCCACCTCCTGCCCCACAGCACCCGGGTTCCCACGCGTTGCATTCGGACAGCAGTGAACGCGGCAACCCCGAAAGCCCAACGGCCACACGCTGCTCCAGGCATGCTGGAAATTTACCTGACCGCGGGCTGTCCAGCAGGGTTAAAATTAATTTGTGCTTTACCTCTGAGGCGGAGGCCCGGGCTGACGGGAGGCCCGCGCGCCGCGGCAGCAGCCGACCTTCCTCCTCCCGCACCACAAACCCGCACCGAGCCAGCCCGAAACCCAGAGCCCAGGGCTAGGCCGCCCCGGCCGGCTCCGCACCCCCAACCCCGCCATCCTCACCAGCCTGGTGGCGCGGTAGGGCCCCGGGACGGCCGGCCGGCTCTCCATGTCGCTCGGCTCGGCGCAGACCGTCCTTCCACCCACCCTCCCTCTCTCCCTTCGGCCGGCCGCCCTGCCCCGCCCCGCCCCGCCCCGCCCCACGCAGCGCAACGGCCGCCGCTGCCGCCGCCGGTTTGAATTCGCTGCGCGAGCCGCCCGCGGAAGCCGATTGGGCGAGCCGGGACGGGCAGGTGCCGCCTGACGTGACGCAGGCGCTAGTGTCCTGAGGGGAAGGGGGGGGGGGCGGCAGTCGCCGCCTCAGGGAAGGCGGGGTGGCTTCATCCCTCCGAACACGAATATTAGTGTCTCCCAAACAGTCGCAGAGCTATTGGGGTATTCGTCAGGCCCTTAATTTACTGTTTTCTCCCCGTGACATCGACTGAGCTAAGCTGTCTCTCAGAGCGCTGAGCTGCTTCACGCTGCTTGGTTTGGCCTTGGCTGATGGCCGCAGTGTCACACCCTGCACGGGAGCTGCTCAGGCGGCAGCTCTACCCCTCAGCCGAGGGCCGAGATTCCTGCCTTCTCTACAGGCACAGAGTAGCGGAGTATGGTAGAAGCCGTGTATGGACACATAAAACAGCCACAGGTCAGTCCTGAACAGAGGTGTAAAAGCTTGCATCTTCTCTGAAGCTCACCTTGGTCATTTGTTAAGACAAAGCAAAAAAAGCCAACTCCTGTTACAGGACTTAACTCAGTTTTCAGAGCATTTTCAGAGACGACACTTAAAGAGGCAGGTGTGGTTTACATGTTTCTTAGGCCCTGTGAGACTAGCACATAGCTTACACAGAACTGCCTGAACACATACGCTAACTGCTTTCACAAGAAAGCATGTTCTTTCATCTGCCCTGTCTCATCCTGTGGATTTCTTACAGATACAGGTATACTAGAGAGCCCCCCCCAACAAAAACCAACCCCAACAACTAACCTAACAACCATTGCAACAGCATAGCATTTGCAGGTTGGGTGGGGGGTTTTTGTGTTGTTTTTTTAGTGTTCTCAGGGCCTGTAGACCAAGTATACTTGCAACCTGGGAGCTATAAATACCCCATGAGTGTTTTATCTCATCTTGATATAGCCATCTATTGCTCAGACATTTTGGGCTCATCACTTAAACTTCTTTTATAGTCCATAAAGGTACACAAATACTTCAGACACTTTTATAAGAAGGGATAAAAATGTCACTCCTGTGAGAAAACACACCAGCATAACAAGCAGATTGAAGCATTAAGACCCAAAGCTGCAGCCCAGGGAAAAGAACAGAAATAGCCAAAACACCAAAACACACAGCCACCTAGATGGTGCCTCCCAGCATACCCAGGACTAGCACCGCACACAAGAAACCAGTTTCTCAGCTACATACCCTACTAAGGGAGGGATGGTTATTCTGCTTTTATGTGCTTGAGAAAGTAGTAGCAGTAGTTGCAGGAGCCAAAGCTAGCTCCTAGTAACTTCTGTCAGATCTGTGAGCCATAGCACGTGCTGGTAAGCCAGCGGTTGTTGACTTATGAGTCAGTATAGTAAACAATTCAAAATTCAGTGAAGCTGTGTTACTTGACTTACATTTTACATCTGATTAGACCAAAGATGTGTATTCTCTCACTAGATTAAAAAACTTCAGAGATGCTCTTCATCACTTATATACTTCAACAACTCTCCTCCTGTTTTCCTTTCTAACAAAATTGCCTGATGAGTGGTTGCCAAGACAGAAAGTGGTATTGATTTTTCCTCTAAACCTGTTCAAGAGTATAAATCAATTTACTGATTATCTTAGGGAAATCTCCATAAGTAAAACCTGCAGAAAGTGATGACTACAACTGTTTCACTATGGATTACTTCCCATACTCCTTCTCTCAGGCCATTAAAAAAATATAATGCTTTATGTATTTGCATTCAACCTACTGCCTAGTACATTTTGTAAAACTTCATATCTTAGATGAAGTAAAGAGATTTTAGGAACATGACTAGCAAATACAGTAAAAGTGATAATTAGAATAGTCTGGGAAACATTACAGTCCATCTTCGGCATACTACTGTAAGCAGTGTTATACTCTTGTAGCCTAGAATGTTTTAATTAATTTCCTAGCAGACAAAGACTACAGAAGTTCTTTCTACCTTTACAACTCAATTTCAAGTCTACTTTTGCTTGCATGTTTCCCTACTTAAAGCAAAATGACTACACAGAGGCAGGTGTTCCATATTTTTGTCACTACACAGTTGTGAATAGATGCAATCAACTGGAATATAAGCAGTCTTTAAAAAAAAAAAAATGGATTGAAGGGCACCTTCAGGTCACTAAGAATGTTCTTACAGCCAGTTTTATGGCTTTACAATAAGATTCCTTATTTTTCAGTGTTTTCCTTTCCTTTATTCTCATAGGAGAATACCAAATACCTAGTGCATACCTGTATGAATACCAACCCAGCTTAGCATCAGTGTGACTTCACATAAAAGTTCTGCCAAACACATGAGGGAAAGTAATGGGAAAAATAAAGCTTTATTTTCTGCTTCCCCTTGTAATTGATGTTGGTGTCTACTACTAGTAACAGTAGAAGATAAAATAAATAGAGATTAATAGAGGTCATTTAAAATATCAAGGTTATGGCTGTCCCTCTGGATTGTTTTTCACTGTGTGTGTTAGTAAACAGAAGAGGTGTGTGCTGTATATGCTGTAGGTCTTTGTTTTACTGGTTTTAGACGTGGGAATAAAGCTAATTGGAAGTAGATACTTCCTGGTGATCTGAAGATTTCTTCCTGAAGATCTTCTTCCTGAAGATCTCCTGATGTTTAGTGCAGCTGAATTAACATTCTTGCCCTTAAGTTTAAATAGAAAGTGGTTTTAAAACATGAGGGAATAGATTGTGGAGAGTGCTAGTGGTAACATAAGCTTTCTGTATTTGTCATTAAGGAATACAAATATGTATACATTTACAAATACATATTCCACTTGGTTTGTGAGGAAGATGCTGTAAGTGGGGTGTTCTTCTCCTTGGAAGTGTTGCAGTGACCAGAGACCTGGAGCAGGACTTGGTGTGCTAACCCTGCATGGACTGTGCTCTTTTAGCTTCCAGTGGAAAAATATTCAGTAGCCTGGGTCCAAAACAACACAGATACCAGGCCCACATCCCAAACCAGACACAACAGTTGACCCTGCAGGACTTTTCTTTGGTCCCTGTGTTTATGACTCTCTCTCTCTACCACAGCTAGGTGTTGGTTTTGATCTCTGGTAAGGTAAAGCCAATATGATTGTAATAGCAGCCGTGACAATACTGCTGCTGAGACAATCAGGAGCAGTGATGATGAATTGAAGTCTTTGAATTTGCTGGTGTAAGCAGTCAGTAGGAAAGCTAAGACTGGGGTCCAGCACAATGTTTTTAAAGTGCTGCGAAGATTTCAGAAGCATGCTTTGTTAATGCACTGTTGCTATTCTTTCATGCACATCTCTAAATTTTTATTTTAGAGGGATAGCTTCTATACTTACAGTAGGCGAAACAAGTTGCCTGATATTTAGTGAAATGAAACAAGAAGCATAAAAGTGCATAACAGTTGAAAGATGCAAGTCCTTAAGAAAGTTCTCATTGTGTCATTGAGATAACAAGGTAAGAACTCAGCTGTTTATATTTCCAGACGAAACATTTAAGCAAACTTCCCCCCCTGCAAAGATTATGCATCATTCTTTGAGGATATTAAACAGTGAGGGGTGGATTTATTTATTTTTTTTTAAGTGTAGTACAGACTTTATAAGACCAACATTTTGTAGACAAAGAATCTAATCCAGGCAGGATGTGCCTGGGAGAAAAATCCACATTGAAGACAAACTGCAATGATTGCCATCATTTCACTACAATAAATTTTTTTCTTAGAAAAGAAAATCTGTGGAATTTAGCAGCTTTCAGATAAAAACATTTCAGCTGATTTGCTGCTTTCTGGAGATGGAATGCCTGTACTTTTATAGTGGATAGTACAGACACTTTTCAGAAGGATTGGCTTGGTAAGAACAATAAAGGAGAATGCCTGCAAAGGTTATAATGAAAAAGTGCATGTCAGAATTTAAAAGAAAAGAAGAATCTTGGTTTGGAACCATACTTTTTTCTACTGCTGCTGAACTTTACCCATGTAAAGTCAGTAGCTTGTACAAAAAGCCACTTAGATGGGAGGTTTTATGGAGTAATGTAGAAAAACTGAAACAAACAAGTAGGATAAATCATAGAATGGTTTAGGTTGGAAGGGACTGTAAAGATGATCTCATTCCAATCCTCCTCCCATGGGCAGGGACACCTTCCACTAGACCAAGTTGCTCAAAGCCCCATGCAACCTGGCCTTGAACACTTCCAGAGATGGGGCATCCACAACCTCTTTAGGCAACCTGTTCCAGTGCCTCACCACCCTCACAGTGAAGAGTCTTTTCCTTACATCTAATCTAAATCTACCATCTTTCAGTTTAAAGCCGTTACCCCTTGTCCTGTCACTACAGTCCCTGATATAATCCCTCCCCATCCTTCCTGTAAGCCTGCCCCCTTTAGGTACTGGAAGGCTGCTCTAAGGTCTCCCTGGAGCCTTCTCTTCTCCAGGCTGAACAACCCCAACTCTCTCAGCCTGTCTTCATAGGAGATATGCTCCAGCCTGCTGATCATCTTCATGGCCCTCCTCTGGACTTGCTTGAGCAGGTCCATGTCCTTCTGACGTTGGGGCCCCAGAGCTGAACGCAGTACTGCAGGTGGGGTCTCATGAGAGCAGAGTAGGTGGAGAAAGTCACCTACCTCAACCTGCTAGCCACACTTCCTCTGATGCAGCCCAGGGTACAGCTGGGTTTCTGGGCTGCCAGTGCACATTGCTGGCTCAGATTCAGTTTTTCATCTACCAATACCTCCAAGACCTTCTCCTCAGGGCTGCTCTCAATCCACTCATCACCCAGCCTGTATTTGTGCTTGGGATTGCCCCAACCCATATGCAGGACTTGCACTTGGTCTTGCTGATCTTCATGAGGTTTGCATGGGCCCACCTCTCAAGTCTGTCAAGGTCCCTCTGGATGGCATCCTTTCCCTCCAGCATGTTGACCACACCACACAGCTTGGTGTCGTTGGCAAACTTGCTGAGTGTGCGCTCAATCCCACTGTCCATGTCTCCAACAAAAAAGTTAAACAGCACCAGTCCCAATACCGACCCCTGAGGAACACCACCTGTCACTGGTCTCCACTCGGACATCAAGCTGTTGACTGCAGCTCTTTGAGTGTGACCATCTAGCCAATTCCTTATCCACCAAGTGGTCCATCTGTCAAATCCATGTCTCCAATTTAGAGACAAAGATGTCATGCAAGACAGTGTCAAACACTTTGCACAAGTCCAGGTAGATGACATCCATTGCTCTTTTATTCACCAATGCTGTAACCCTGTTGTAGAAGACCAAATTTGTCAGGTGTGATTTGCCCTTAGTGAAGCCGTATTGGCTGTCACCAATCACCTCCTCATTTTCCATATGCCCTAACATAGTTTCCAGGAGGATCAGCTTCATGATCTTGCCAGGCACAGAGGTAAGACTGACCAGCCTGTAGTTCCCGAGGTCTTTCTTTTTTCTCTTTTTAAAAATGGGAGTTATGTTTCCCCCTTTTCCAGTCAACAGGAACTTCCAAGACTGCCACAACTTCTCAAATATGATGGATACTTACTTAGCTGCTTCATCTGCCAATTCCCTCAGGACCCACAGATGCATATCATCAGGTCCCATGGGCTTCTGCACTTTCAGGTTCCTTAGATTGTCCCAAATCTGATGTTGTTGAGCCTTGAACGATTACTTGAGATCCCTTGCTCTACCCCTCAGTAATTCAGAATCCCCAAGCACTTTCATCTCCCCCACAAATGTTGAGGAATTCTGCATACCATCACCACCTAAACTCAATCAACCTGAGCACTGTGTTATTTTTTCTCCTCTGTCTGACGATGGATAAGCATGCTGTTCTGCTTGCACCTTGCAGATACTGAGAAACACCCTGCATCTTTTCTCAGTAAATTTTCACATCATCAAATGCATTTACCTAGCCCCCTACCACCTCCCTTCTTAATGAGTTAACAAGAGCCCCATGAGCTACTCAGGACTTTGCCCTTTATCCCCATCCTCTGCTAAACACAGTTTGGATCCCATCTGCTGAGGGGTGGGGTGACTTCCTCGCAAGTGTGTTGGTTAACAGCAGGAATGCCCAGTCTATAAAGCATACCATCTGCCCACAGATCTGTTTGAGGTGTTTCTTGACAGAGCTCACCTAGCAGTTTGCCTAATAGTGAACCCTGAGATTATAAGCCATCATGGTACCAGGTAGGAAAATGTCACTCAGTTCCTGTATTGGTCTTAGCTCTCTTTCTCCAGAGCAAGGTTCTAAGTGGCTCTTCTGCAGTAGTTTATAATAATGTGAAAATGTGCTGATGTCTTGTAGGGGTCATAAAGAAAAACCTTGAAGTCTTTAATAATACCAGTTTTTATGGGTATACAATCCCTTAACCTTGTAGGAGTTTAATTTGTGTTTATATTATTACTTCAAGAATGTAAATATCTGTTAGAATGGAAAAAGCTCTTAATTTTGAGCTGAATAAAAATGTTAAGAAAGCATTTTGGAACACTATTAGCGTAGAAATAATAGCCATCTATTTGTTATTCTTATTAGAAAAAAATTTGTCAAGTGGATGAGAGGATTGTGCATAACAGTATAAGTAGCTATAGCAGCATAGCTGCAAGATGAGCATTATAGTACTATAGGGTGATGTGCACAAAGAGCCTTTTTGCAAGAGAAAATTCATATAAATATGTGCAAATGATTAAAATGTGTATGAAGTTGTGTGATCTTTGAGTTTTCAGAAATACTAAGCTTGGAGCTCAGTTTATTTGGGTTAGTCTCAAGTAGTTTCAAAGTCTTGCAGAAATGTTTAATTTATAATTAACAAGTAGTGCTTGCAACTACCTTAGGTGAAGGCTGCACTTTAATGAATGCCTATTTTGTTTTTAATAGGATTCAAAGATATTGCATTCAAAAATGACATGGCAGTATCTATTTCAGCTGCTATACCTGAGATTAAGTATAGATACTAAGTATCTGAAGCTCTAGCTGTAAATAAAGCCTTTGCATGTATAGACATGACATGTCCTGGCTTCAAACACAATTAATCAGACAGTGTGAGGCTTGATGTATTTTTGAATCAATCCTAAATTAGAGCCCTTTTGCTTTGCCTTTCATATTTTATTTATTATCCTGTCAAAGGGTTTGTTTTTATATATTGCATCATGATTTGTTAATTAACTTGTGCTTTTTCTGCTCTAGTCATTTAGCTTAAAACTTAATTAAATAGTGGATGTTATGTATAGTTTAGTAAATGGTTTCAGCCGAGTTTTCTTCTTGCTAGCCTAGGTGCACAGGATAAGCACTGAAGCTACTTGCTCACTCCACTATGTTGGTAGTCCATACTTCTGGTATAGGATCCAGCCCGTTCACTGAAGTGCAAATCTATCTGGATGGACTCTTCCCACTAAACAGGAGGAAGTTCTTCTGGATTTTTATCTTCCCTCTGAAAAGCATTTCTCAAATCATTTTGGTAACAGCTATAATAACAAAACCTTCCTTGTTGCTTGGATGTTTTATGGAAATGTCAATGCCTTTTGCTGTTCTTGCTTATGCTAATCTATTAGCTCTTTGAAAACATGCGATGAAATGAAAAACTGGCAGTGCCTCAAATTATCCAACAACTTCATCCAGGAAGGCTGGACATCATTTTACTTTCTGAGTAAAAGAAAATAAATTAAAATAGAGGGAAAACAGCTGACTACATGGGCTTTGAATCAGTTTTTTTCTGGGAGGGAGTAAGGGTGAGTAGAGAATTGTAGCTCATCATAAAGTGGAGAAGGAAGAAGAAGAAAGGAAGGAAACAATGCAGAGTCCTGCACCTGGAATGGACTGACCCCATACAGCAGCACAGTGTGGGGCCTGCTAGCTAGGCAGCCTCCTAGTACATGAGAGATGGCCTCATTCACATGGCAATCCATAGTTAAGGGGTTATGCTACAAAGCAATAATCAGTGCTGTTTCAATCAAGCAAGGACTCTTCCTATGGAATGTGTTTTTAAGCTCATCTTATCATTTCTATTGATCCAACATTATGTGTGTTGTTGCATCCCGAATTTGGAGCGACTCAGGTTTGTGGATTTCCTTTGTCGGAATTAAGGTGAAATGACACCAGGGGAGTTCAAACAACAATCAACTTATACTTGTGATGGGTTGACCCTGGCTGGATGCCAGGTGCCCACCAAAGCCGCTCTATCACTCACCCTCCTCAGCTGGACAGGGGGGAGAAAATACAACAGGCTTATGGGTCAAGATAAGGACAGTTTAATAAGTGAAAGCAGAGGTTGTGCATGAAAAGCAGAGAGAAAACAACTGATGTTATTCTCTACTTCCCATCAGCAGATGATGTCTGGCCACTTCCCGGGAAGCAGGGCTCCAGCATGCGTAGTGGTTGCTCTGAAAGATAGAAAAATGTCCCCACCTTCCATCTCCCTTTACTTAGCTTTTATACCTGAGCTGATGTCATATGGTATGGAATATCTGTTTGGTTAGTTCAG
>JANZLQ010000095.1:1665642-1724738 GCA_026212715.1 Elanus axillaris | reverse complement strand
TAGCTACCAGTGCAGAGCACAGCACTATGAGGGCTGCTATGGGGAGAATTAATTCCATCTCAGCCAGACCCAATACATATTCAACCTAACTAACCCTGCCCAAGTACAAGTAAACTTATCAATATGAACCTTGCAGCGTGTTATTAAGCCACTGTTTGAAAAGAAAAGGGAAGTGTAGAAAAAAGGAGCAGAAAAAGGAACGTGAAACTGTCAGAAGGAGAGCCCTCTGGTTGAGTCACGAGGTTCAGAGCAGACCCCCTTGCTTTCTGGACTCCTCAAATTGGAGCTCAGGGGTGGCTAGATCCACTCTTAGTCTCAGACTTGGTCAATGCTTTATGTTTAAAAGGATGAAGTGTAGGGACTGGAAAAGAGAGAAGAAAAAGAGGGGGAGAGAAAGGAAGAAAAAGAAGAAAAGTTTCACCAGTCCTGGGTCCAGCATTGGTCTAGCCAGTGTAGACATCCAGTTCTGGAGGGTGCGCACTGAGAAGTTGTTCTCCCTTCTTTTATAGTGTTAGTCTGTGGTCTTGACAAGTGCAGTTCATGTTCCCAGGGTTCTCTGGAATCAGTTGGTGAGCTTTGGAGGGGAGTTCATTGGGGAGTTGCCTCTCTTTCCCTGTTGGCATGACTGCTTAAGATAGAAGCACAGTCCCATCCTCCATGGGGCCCCCTCCTCGGGTGCATACAGTGTGCTCCTCCTCCTGGTCACTCAAGATAAGGAATTGTGGCTTTGGAGAAATGTGGTCCCACCTTCCGTGGGCCTCTCTCCTCCGGCCACATTGTCCTGTTCACAAAATTCCGGTGTTTTTATAGAGGCCGTTTTCTCCACCAAAGTTCTTTAATGAATGTTTGAGACATTGACTATAATTTGTCAGGCCGTCACAGTGTCTGTATGATTTGGTTTTGGCTTTGCTTTGTGGAAATGTACTTCTGAACTGATGAAACAATACTATTTCAACATGGATCTTTTTAAAAGATAGGTTTAATTGTATGCTATTTTACTGATAACTTTGGCATTGTTATGTTTATATGGCACAGAATCTGTAATAATCCCTTGGCATGTGCTTCTCTAATGGCTTTGTGCAAATCTCGCAACTCCTGTATTGTGTGACATGCACTCTTGAGATGATTTTTGGAAGGCAATGTGGGAAGGTACAAACTGTACCTTCCTTTTTGGGTGTAACAGCAAATGAAAGTTTGCTCTGATAATTTAATATCTGTACTTAGGATACTAAGAATTTTGACCTATGGTGCTTTTCTCGAAAAATGCAGAATTTGCCTTCACCATGTCTATTTGTTCACATAAGGTTTTTTTTTATTTAACTCAATGGAATTACTACTGTACTTTAAAAGAAAATTCATTTTCTAACTCTGCTACAGATCTTTAAATAGCAGTTGCTTCAGATATAGGCATTTTCTCCTTGGTTCCCTTGTCCACCAAACTAATGAAAAAAAAACCAACCCCCAAACCAACTACATGCAGTTTTAGTGAAGTTGGTCTGAAAACCAATCCTTTTGTGCAGTTGCTTACAATTTGTTGCTTTTCATTTGTGAGCTGCATCACAGCTGTGCACAGTTTTTCTCACAAATTAGTTCATCAGATCTATTATTCTACAAATGTGTAGCAGCTGTTGCTCAAATCCAGCCTGATTGCACATGCCCTCTGCAGTTTTACTCAATTGGTTTACTCCAAACATTTTGTTACTAAATCATTCATTTGGTTGTAACCATCTGTACAAAGTATACATTAAAGTGCTTCATAGTATGGCAATTTGGAAGCCAGTTCTTCAAAAGATCAAAGGATGGGATCACATATGAAGTATGGTTGTCTTGCTATATGTATTCAGAACTCCTGGCTGTTAGTTAAAGGCAGGTACTTATATCAAAAGGGGAGAATGCTCAGACTAGAGTTTTCATTGTAATGGTATTTGGAAGCGGTAGGGAAACATGAATATTGTACATATTTTCAAATTTTCATCTCAATGATTCTTGGTGCTTCACTCATTCTCTGCAGGTCTCTGAAATGCAGGTGTTCCTCATGTGGAAGGTGGCAGCTGTCAGGTGTGTTAAACAACAGTCAGGAAAAGGGGGTGTTGGCAGGAACTAAGGAAGAAACTGTCTTGATCACCAGGAAATATAACAAAATATTTACAAAGTTTGTTTTTCAGGATTTTCCTAGATCTTCTGTAAAGGACTCTAGCACAGTGAGTAGCTTTTGCAGGCACACAGCCTTAAGGTCATTACTGCTGGTGTTAGCTGTGCTGCTTCCATCATCTGAGGCTGCACTGTTTTAACTAAAAATTTGAAATACAGTTATCTCTTGACCTAGTAAAAAGGCTCAGAAGATCCAAGCAGCTTGAAAAAAAAACCAGGAGAACATGTCAAGAAAACACAAAGCACAAATTGTTCTTGGGAATAGTCCATGGTATTTTCAAATACTACAAACTTCTGCAGAGATGTTTGGGAAGTTTGTGCATGAGATAGCAAATCACTGGGATTTACTGCCTAGTTAGTCTCCTGGATCCAGCCACATCAGGATATGTTTCACACTGGTCAATAATCCCTTGTTGGGTCTGAGATCAGGTTAATGTAGATTCTAGCATGTGAGGGCTCAAAGTTGCGTGCAGGCAGCTTTACTGAAAGCTCTGGCTGGAGGGGAGACATGCCCAGCCAGCCCTGTTGAAGGGAGAGGAAATTGCACTCCTTGGGCACCCTGGTGTAGATGGAGCTCCTTGGAATCTGACCCAGAGCAAGCCTTCTGCCTGGGACCACTGCAGCTGGGAAAGCTCATTTCCTAATTACTTGGCTTATTAACTGGGGTGTGAGCTGCTGTTCCCACCCTGTTCACATAATTCTTTACTGTAATTTGAAGCAAAGCATTGAAAATGGCCTGTTTCTACCTGGCTGCCTGGAAGAATGTGGTCAATATCAAAATCAACTTGTGAACTGTAGGGCTGCAGTCTACCCCTGCTCCAACCTTATAATTCCACTGGTGTTTATTTGATAGTGTATGTTCCCTATTTCCCCCAAAGGTACAGGCATACCTTTGTATGATAACCATAGTCTTGTATCTATTAATACCTGAAAAATATAATGAGCACTGGGGATGACCACAATGTAATCTAGATAGTCAAAGCAGACAAGTAATCCATGATGCTGAGTTTAAAGTACGATGTCCTGTACTGCACAGGGTAGAAAATAGCAGAAGTCCATATATACCCATATGAAAATTTGCTTCCTTCATGTGAATTCAGGAACCTGCTGTAGGATGTCTGACTGCTTAAGATGGAGCAAGCCCTTCCTTTTGTGGATTCAAGTCCAGTCTTTCTGTATCACTTTCTTGCGATGTGATTGATTTCTGCCACAGGGGGGTGGTGTTGCTTTTTTTTCCTAGTCCTGAAAAGTTTCTAAGACCAGCTGGAGCAGTGAAAACTGCTTTATTTGTTAAATGTAACTTAATAATAACATGTTGATTTTAATAAGTGTTCATGCAGTTTTCATGTTACTTTTGCAGCCAGGGTGTAATAGTACTATGTCATCAATGTAAAACAGATTTGTTGTATAGTAGCAAGGCTGTTATTGCCATCTTCCCAGTCCTTTGCATCTAACATTTTCACTGCATTTGGTGTCTGTTGCTACTTTGTACCCATAGGGAAAAAGATATGAGCTCTTCTTTTCAAAGGGAACTTATGAACACTTTGAGTCATTAGGTATCATTTTATAAAATTAAAGTTTTTGGTTGTAAAAAGGTGGTTTAGGCATCATGTTATGAGGAATGTATTAGTTCAAATTCATGTTGGCACAGGCCGAAATCTGCAAAGATATCTTGCTTGGCAGCCTGGTAACTGTTTTGCTTGGGGACAATGATTCATGTACTGATGCTCAGTAGCAGACAGAGGTAGTAGTAGCTGCTGTATGTGGTCCCTGATTTCCTGAAGTAGGCTGATACGGTCCAGATCTCCTTGGCCAAATACTTTGCAGGCCCTGTAGGGATGTGAAGGCCTTCCTGAAAGTCTGGGAAGTAGCCAGAGAAGACTATGAGAAAGAGGTAATTGAAAAGTCCTTGAAATCCAGCAGTCCTTAGCTGTCTATGTTTACAGGCTGGGATTTAGAGCAGGAGCTCAAGTAGAAATACAGATTTTTTTTTTTAAATTGATTTGAGTAAATGGAAAAAAACTGTAAAGGTGACATGGCATATGCTCTTCCATCCCTTGTTAGTCTTGCTCTAAAAGCTTCTTCTGGACTGTCGCTTAGTGGTGAGGGCAGGTGCCACTTCTGTTTGGGTTTCTCATGAACACTGTAAAACTGTTGACCTTGAAACAGTGCTCTGATTTTGTTCTGCTTGGAAACAGAGTACCTCCTTGGGCAAAAGGAGGAGGGAACAGAAGCAGTAGCCGCAGTGAAAGCCCTTTGCCTTGCTCCTGTCCCCTCCCTGGTTATGGAGCCTCCTGGCATGGAGAAGGACCAGCTGGGCAGGTCGAGACCATGTGGAGGGAGTCCCAGAGCATCTGTGCAAGTAGCTGGCTGGGCTGGCAGTGCTGGCAGAAAGTAAGGGACAATACAAAGAGTTTCTATTCTGTAGCAACCAGCTTTGTCCATATCTGTCCTCTGATTTTGGTGTCTCTATTACTATATTTTTTCCTGATCCATAGGTGATATGTATGCAGAAAGTTTCTAGAAGGTAGACCCTATTTATGCAAGTATTTTTTTTGGAGGGCTAATGCAGAAAAAATGAAATCTTCTAACCAGAAAGGAAACCACTTGAAAATCACCATGATTTGATTAGAAACAACAGACTCTAAGAAAAATCCTGGAGGGAAGACAGAAGGAACAAATTGGCTGTGTGAAACAAGGACAGGATTAATACACTGAGGAAGTGAGAGGCTTGATAAACACATGATTAACATACCAGTACCCTTTCTTCTGACGAGAGAGGGCTGCTGTTGAGGTTTTTGCCACCTCCTCTCCATTGCCCCATTGCCCCAAGGAAGCCATTCACTTGCACTTCAGTTATATTGCCTAATGATTCTGATCTTCATAGCATATGTGCTAGTTCTTGTAAAGCTAACATAAGGTGTTGTGCAGTTGATCATACTGCTTGTCATGTGTACTCTGTTGCATCAATATAAAAGTTCATTTCAATATAAATTCAAAAAATAAGGCATTTTTGTAACTGTTCACTGTTTGGGGTCAGGGACAGCATTGTCCTCACTGTGCAGGCTCTAGCACTGACAGTACATTTCCATAAGCATTCTGTCAATGCAACTCTTGCATACTTGCCACAGACTTGTAGCAATGCTACAGTGTAATTTACTATCAATAGGGTTTAAATTAATTGTATGGAGTTAAACTTTTTCAAATTTTTATACTTAATTTGCTTGTAAGCTATGGACAAAAATGTCAGTCTTTTGAATTTTTTTCTAGGTCACTGTACACTATTACCAGCTGCTATCATTTAGATTACAATTATTCAGTTTCTAGCCAACAGGTTTTTAAAAAAATAAATATTCACTGACTCAAAAAGAGGAGATACTATTCTAAAATTGTTAGAGCTTGTTGTTAAAAATGACCTTCGTGCAGTAGTAGGTTATTCTGTTTAAATAGAAGGCTAAATATAAGTTCTCCATTTCAGCAGAGCAGATTTTGATAGACTGAAAGAATTGCTCGACCGTTAACTGAACTGATGAGCTTGAGAACATGAAGAAATTCTAGGACTGCTCCAGGTTTAGTGCTAGCTGTTGGGGCAGCTGAGGAGGTGAAGGACTTGGCCCTATCTGTGTGAATAATTGGATTAGGAAGAATCCTGTGAATAGCCAGAGACCCTAGGGAGAATGGAAGGATAAGGATAGATCAGCAAAGAGACCAATGTGATGGAGCTGGGAACTGCTCCAGAGATCAGCAGGGAACTTGTAGTAATCTCATGTTTCCTGTTGAACCCCATTTGATGGTATATTCTAATAAATACAAACCTTTGTGTCCATCTCTGAAGTCTTGTTCCTCTCACTTTAGGCATATGTCTCAAGTGCATCTTTCCTTCAAAATTCTGTTGTTCCAGTCTCTTTGTTCAGCCAGTCTGAGATATTCATGCGCTGGCTTCTCTTCAGCTTCTGTTTCTGGCCTGGTGAATATTTATGAGCAGCAAAACAGTCCAACAGGAATGACTTAGAGACATCCTGTCCAGAATAGTTAGTAGCATAGAGATTATGGTAGATGGAGGTCATGTCCTTGGTCTACCTAGATGCTCTCATCTATCTCATAGGAGTGCCTGAACACCAGGTTAAATGCTGCTTTAGGAAAGTGAGGTTTTTCCCTCTGGTCTTGTATTTAAAAATTATAGGCAATCTCTTTATGTGAAGTAGAATGGGAACAGTAATGAAATACCAAACATTTTCTGTTGAGAGACCTCTTAAAAAGGCCCAGTCTTCAGTGCTGAGCAATCTCAGTAACAGGAAATACAACCAGCCCCATCCATAATCAGCTTGGTATCCATTCTTTTCAGCCAAATTTTTTTCCCCTGATAATGCACTTCCAACAACTCTAAAATTAGAGTAGATATATGTACACAGATTCAGCAATGCCAGAAGTGGTGTAGTAATATGCTGAAAATTTGATTTAATCTTGAATGATGCTGATGGAAATGTGCCAAGCTACCCACATTTACATAGTCAAAGAGCAATCTGAAGGAGTCATGCTTTTGCATTGCCAGTTATGTATATTTTCAGCTTCATGTGTGCAGAACAAATGTCTGCTTACCTGACTGTTTGTCATAGATGTCCATGGGCTAGTCACCATGCTGAGCTTTGCTTTTTGCCCAAAGGCGACTACTTCATTTGTGCAATAATTTTTCATTAATGTTAACATTGTTAATGCCCTGCAAACAATATTGCTGTTAATGGGAGTTGTGCATAGGAGCTGACAGAAGTGGGCCTTAAATCTGTAATCTGAATTCAGGCTGGATGCACTACAGTGTTAACTACACAGTGTTAAACACTTTTCTACTTGAGATCAGACAAAGCTGTGCAGTATTTACATTAATCCTGCACTTTCAAAGCACATGCAAAGTTTTAGCTTCATAATTACTCTTGATTTCCATGCAAGTTAAGCACTGTGCAACACTTTGAACATTTCTTCTAAGAAGTGCCAGGTTTGGGCAGTTCAGCTTCTGAAGCCTTTAGATCATTACTTTTCTATCCTCATATAGATGAAATTTTAAGAAAAAAGGAAACTGTTATTCTAGGGAGGCTTCTTCCATGGGAGAGTAACAATTCCTAAATATGTGTTTATCTACAATGCTGTAAACACAGGAAAAATGACTGCAGTTTAAAGATAAAACTTACTTGTTTGGCTGTTAAAAAGCTTTTCTCCTATTTGGGCCATAACTTGAATGGAAAATCAAACTCTTCCTTCAGCAGATGAACATTTTAAAAGGTAGTTTAGTGTGTTTTAAAATATAGAGAATGGTCTAATTTTCTTAGCTGTAGAGAATAAACAAATGTATTATGAAATGATCATGGCCATGTTTAGCTCTTGCTTTACTGAATTTAGATGTTTTTCAAGTGTAATTGCTGTCTTGTTATTTTCAAAGGAAAGCATGCAGGAGCCAGATGTGGGAGAGGGTGACTGCCAGGACTCCTGCAGCAGGAACACATAGCTCTTGCAGGGGGCTGGAGAGCATTGGTCAGTAGGTAGCTGGGCTGTGTTGCTGTTACTTGTCTCTTCCCAGAGTGAGAGAGCTTGTGCTGTTTGTACAGCCACGTGTAAACCTAGCTGCAGTAAACCTGTGTGCATTTGTGTATGGAGCACCTGTGGTAGCAAATTCAGGCCTGTTGCCTTTGGCTCTCTAAAAGCAAGACTATGAGGATTCAGCAGCCCTGTGTTCCTATCTGAGTGCCTTTTATTTAATATATTTGTGCTGCTGTATCACAGCACAAAAAAGGCAGTTTTATGAAAGTAGGCAACCTGGACTATGTCCTGCTGTTATGGGGGTCAGTCGCATCTGCAGGACAGTGTCCTACCTCCTCCAGATGGAGAGGTGGATGCTGTTCCTGCTCTAGTCTGTAAGGAGCTGTCTGGTGACATGGGGAACAGGGGAGGAATGGATATACAATAGTCTATTTTTCCTAAAGGCTTTGTTTAGATACTGTCCCTCACTGGTAGCAGAAATGAGTTCAGAGTATATAGCTCAAACCTGGATTTTGAACACTACAAATGTGAGATCCCAAGATGATCCAGGCTTTACTGCTACATATTTTAAAAAGGGCACAGAGGCAAAACTATGTCTAAACTCACATACAGAACTGGAATTGTGCAGGTTTTCAGAAATGCATCATTTAAAATCTGGTATTTGGCTCAAATCCATATAATTTAAAAAAAAACAAAACCCATAAATTTTTCTGGAAGTTTCTGTTGTTGTATTTTATTAATGATGATAATGGTAAATGGCGTTAATATAATTTGGTTTCTAACATAAGAACTTCTTGAGAGTTCTGGCAGAGACCATGAAGCAAGTGGGCACAATAACCAAACTATGTTCGAGCTCTCAAACCTGCCCCTCTATCATGTGTGCTCTGTTTCCCTGTTCTTATACAGGCAGGGTGAATAAAAATCTGTTGATCCCTTCCAGCTTATCTGTCTGTCACCCATAGACAGAGTTTAGTTTCTCCATATGTGCTCTGATTAAATTCAGGAAAGTATTTTGACAATACTTTATAGCTTGCTATGTTTAAAGTGGCAAGAAAACTTTTGAGGAGCAGTGAATCCTTGAAACAGTATGTGGGTACAGATTAGATTCAGAGTATCGATTTAGACTGGTATTTAATTTGGGGTTAAGACTCGGCTCCAGCTTTGGTGATATAACACTTAATGTTCTGCTCTTATAAAATGGCAAAAACTTTATGCAATTTAGCGAAATTCATCACATGTATTCCTTAAGACATCAGAAATCAATTTGCTGGTTACGCAAGATTTCTATGTAAATTAATTCAAACCAATCCCAAACCAGTTGTTCCTTCTCGTTCTGATTCTGATAGAAAGTGGTCCAATCAACCCCAAGAGTGGGCTGAACTATCTAGTCCCAAACCCAGCAGTGACAGGCTGAAGCATGCACACTTCAGGAAAACTGCTGTGTTTGTGAGTGGAAGATGCTTTGGGGGACCTGCTGTCCCTGTGTCATCAGCCTTCCAGCGCACTGTAAAGTTTGTCTATTCAACTGCAAGTGCTAGCAGTAGATACTTACTGTGTCATCTGAAAGGGATTGTTGCTGTGCTTAGTTTTGGTACTGTATGTCTGGTTTCATTTACAGAATGCAATTTTCTTTTGTTTGTATTGTTGGGGATAATTACTACAATTTGTTATCCTTCAAACGGTTGCAGGATGTTGAGCAAACGTATGTGGGATACTTCAGCAATACCCTGAAATACAGAGCAAGTAATACACAAGTGTGTGTCACGAGCTTATATGGGCAGATAAAATATTTTTGTGGAGTTATAATATGCATTCTGAACAGTTACAGTATGGTGAATCATGCAGCACAAACTATGCTTTGAAAAAAAGGCACTCTGCAAGACTGCTTCATTATATCATAATGCTCAGTGATTTCTAGGGCTCTGTCCTACAAGATATTGAACAATTCTAACTTGAGAAATACAAAAAGTTGATAATGAGCTACCTGTATTTGCAGACAATAGTTTTGAATAATAGTGCTTAAACACTATTTTCTTGACAATTCTAAACCCAAGGTGTTATTATTTAGAGAATTAGTCTTGCCATAAAAATACAAATTCAAAGGTAAAGAAACACTTCATTAGTTTTTGATCACTTGAGTTTTTTACTCTTTTCTTTCTTAATTGAAATTCTCCCTTAAGTTTAAAGGGCTCACCTCTGTGTGAGTTGTAGTTGTGGTAATTACATACTACCTGTCATACAGATACATTACCTACGGACATTAATGCTTTCAGAAATTATAATGGACAAGGATAGATGTTACCAGGTTTAAAATAAAATTAAAATAAGAGTGTAGCAGCTCATCAGAATTCATCAGCAATTGGGGCTTAATTCTGTGGTACTGTACTGTTATCTGTCAACCATTCATGCAATTAAGAGAAAGTATCTACCAATGTTTCCATGGTGCTAAAGCACTCCAGGAGAACTGCCAGCCCACACAGGACCCAGGAGCGATAAAATATTAATTCAATACAAGGACATGTTTGATAATCTCAACATTTAATACAGGCGATAGTAATTCAGTCCTAGCAAATTATTCAGTTAAACAGAGCAGAGCCAGATAGTATACTACTTGGCAATGACTTTATTTGCAAAAAAAGCCTATTTATTGTGGGATTAGGACTGTAGATATGGAAGTGGTACTTTTAGGTTGGCAATACAGATATTGTGAATGACGAGTGCAGGCCCAGGCTGAATGGCTCCAGCTGAGGTGAGCATGGAAAGTTTTCAGGGTGTGTATCTGTTTGCCAGATGAAGCCCAAAAGAAAAGGGAGCTTAAAATGCTGCATCAAGCAGAGAATAACTAATCTACTGCATGGCTTGGAGATGATGAGTGAAACTGGTCTTGATGTCTGTTGCAAGGAATTTCACATCACTGTGGATTTGCAGGGGGAGTCGTGCTTCCTCCATCAGCACCAGTGCTCATCCCATACAGCATAGTTCTCTCCAGCTGGCTGTGTCCACCTCTGGAGTGTGCTGAACCTGTGGTTAAAATTAGAAAAAAAATTTCCTGACACTGGAAATGCTCAGTAGACTTCTCTAAGGGCACTGGGGGAAGTTATGTTTTGTAGTAGCATCTTGTAAGTATGGGCTTGACATTTGTAGGGTTTTGGTGAGCTGTCAGCTATTCCCATGTGGACAGATACTTGCGGTGAAATCATAGTTTCAAATCAAGTGTGGCATGAACTGCCTGTGTGATGCAGCCAGGGATGAGCCCTGCAGAGCTGAGTCTGGAGCCACGGGCATGGGGGAGGGCTCCAGCCAGGCTTCTGCATCTTCTTTGTTTCTGGGTCCCTCTCTCCCTGCCTGCCTAGTTGTTACTTTGCCATTTGCTTTCTGCAGGCGGTGTGAGGTGCGGGCATAGCTGGGATAAATTTGGATTAGCTGAAGTTACTTATACCAGAGTTGTAGCCTTCTCTCTTGAAAAGAAAGCCTGTCCTGACTTTCTGGAAGAAAACTTTCCCTAAAAAGCTTCAAGTGGGATGCAACATCTTCCAAACTCCAGCCCAAGGTACCACCATGTCTCTGCTGCTGCCTTTGCTTATGGCACAGAGCTGCTGCTGAGGCTGATGTTGCTTCAGGAGGAATCAGAAGTATTTGGCCTACAGATATTTTTTGAAGACCTGCAGATGAAAGGGCCATTGCAGCCCCTCAGTTCTCCTTTCATCTGTTCTTTGTAACATGATGCCTTTTTTTTTGTTCATGTTCTTGCTAGAAAGGGAGAGCAAGCTGGAATCAGTTAAGGGAAAGCCCCACAACTAGATTTTAGAATATGATCATGCAATTAGCTGAATAACTTTACTCATTATCAGTTGCCTTGTACTAAAAAGGACAGGCTTACAGCTTGGTTGGAAATACTCAGTCTAAGGCTGTCTTCCCAGAATTGATGATACATTTCTAACATGAACAAAGGGCTGTAAGAATTGATGTTTATAATGACAAATCATAGTAAAACTGACATTTATATTCTTTTGCTTATTTAATACCTTAAAAAATAGGGTTCTGTTGGTTCCTTTTAGCTAGACCATGTAATGAATTAGATATTGGTAGCTGGAAAAAGGCTTTAAGGGGCTGAAGGGTATTTATTTTAAACTTCTTAAGTGTGTGGTCTACAAAAACCTGAGAAAATATGTGAAGATAAAGTTTCAAGAAGAAAGGAAGTAAAAAGGATTGAGAGGGAAATATTGTGAATTTCTTCTTTTTGCCTTTTTCCTAATTTTTCCACTTCAGTGGCTAATTAACATTTTAGAGAAAGTAAGGTTTTGCTAAAAATCCATCTCTCCTTAAGGCTTGCCTTAATGTCCTTGGGATCTTCAAGATTTGTGTAGAAAAACAGGCTAATATTGGCATTCGTAATATTTTAAAGATGAAACAAAGAACAAATGCAGCAAAGACATTCTAGACAGTCTTTCAAGCCCACATAAAGAAAAAAATTCAGGCAAAATGTTATTTAAAATATTTGGCAGCTCCTCTTTAATATTAATTCCAGTATTCTTCCCTTATTTTTTGAATAGTACATCCTGGGTATTTAGTCCCTTTAGATTTTTTTTTTAGAGTGTCTTCCCCTTTGCTGTTCAGCCAAGCTAATATACACAATGGTTGAAGCTAAAATGAGTTGATTTTTTTAATACATCAAATGCCTCCATATCTTAAATAATTTCAGTTTATTCCCACGGAACCCCACAGTTTGTCATGGCAATGAGCTGGTGATGTACAGTAACCAGGAGATAGGTGAATGCAGGTCTGGAGGCAGAAGAAGCAGTTACACAGGTTGGGCTTAGAGCAGAATTTGGGGCTCGGGTCTAGAAATGTCTCAGGACAATATCTCATTTCAAAGACTGAATTGGAAAAAAAAGCAGTTCCAACTTTGTCCAACACTGATCAATAATTCTGCTGCTTCTCTGGCAATCCCCTGTGGCATTAGTCATTGCATAATGAACAGTTTCTGCCTTACACTGGCTGTTCAGTATGGGTTGTTGCAGTGCTGATTTCTGCCAGTTGTATTTGATAGGTGTACCCCATACCTGTAAATGGGAGAAGGAAATATATAAAATTGGGTAAATGTTTTTCAGTAGAAAAATCAGCTACTCTTTTGTTGTTCAGATTATATTTTACTTGATTTAGTCATGAGCAAAATCTTATTAGACAATTTATCAATCTTTGTTTATATCATTCTAGGATGACACAGAAATAGAAGTAATTATTAACATTAATAACTAACAGAATTGTCTTGGACAGGATTAACTAACACAATGTTCCCATTTTCCTTGCTTTAGTGAGAATACCTACTTTTTGTTAGGATGGGAAATGTAATCTTACAAAGAGTTATTTTCCCATCATGTCTCACTGCTAAAACAAATCTCAAATGAAAAAGCCTCCAAAAGACAAATATGATATTCATTGATGTATTCTGGTGTGAGACTGACAGCACTGCTGAAAAATTGCAACTTTAAGCTTATTTATGTGAAACTTTTCAGAAACCATTTATCACCAGTTATCTGCAGAATATTTTTTCTTGTGTTGCTAATAAGATATTTCATCCTTAAGACCTTTTAAGCCTTCAGTAACATGTTAATATGGCAGCTGGTTGTAAACTTCTAACATGACAGTAAATTAATTTTGCTTGTGACAGCACAGAGATCCATAATGGTGTTCTGATTTCCATCTTCTGGACTCAGTTTCCTCTGCAGCACTTGTAAGTTTGTGTTCTTGTTTTATCCTCCCCAGGGAAAACAACTGCCAGACCCTGAATTCCCAGGTGTGGGTACTGGTCTGTCCCACAGTATGTAACTGCCCAGACTGGGGAGGAGGCTGCTAGTTTCTGCTGTGGCCCTAAATTGCTTTATGGACCCTCATTCATGCCAAGGACCTCAGTTGTTGAACTGCCTGAGGAGTGATCCAGAACATCAGTATTAAGTTGAATCACAGCTGGAGCCGTTGCATGACAGCTGTTAATCTCTGCACACACTGGGTTGCACTGACCCTGAATTTCAGGGGATTGGAGCCTGCAGGATGGCGAGTATGTTTACTCTGCTTCCCTCTCCAAGCAGTGTTTCCTCATTCTAGCAATGCTGTGGCACTGATGGCAAGGGAGCAAGATAATTGTGTTATCAGTGACTCTCACCAGATTACATTGTATGAGATTTTTAGATTATTTCTATAATGCTACAGTCAGTTTTGCCTATTCTTGTATCTCCTGACTTTTATTATTTTCCAGACAGGGTCTAAAAAACATTTTGCTGATGAAACAAAATGGATTTTCTTACCTATTGGGGGAGGGGAATTTGACCCTTCTGGAGGTGATAATGTTATGAATATTTAAGGTCTTATGCTAGGATTTTGCATGTTTTTCTCTTAGTGTTATCTGTGCAGTTTCTAGGTATTCCACGTCAAAGCACAAGGTCTACTGATTTTTTTGGTCTTCTGTTTCTGGCTTTCAACTTTCTTTAAGGAGACTTCAATTTTGCCATCTTTTTCTGCTAAGGGCAAACCTCTTTCTTTTGGCTCCTGCTGTAGCTCAGTGCTGCTTGGCCAGGGCTTCAGAGTGCACAGAGGAAAACTAGGCTTTTTGAGGAGAGGGCTGCCTTTGCAAAGTTCATGGAGGCCATGGTGGAGCTGGAAGGCCATATAGATGAGGATTACTGTGAATATGGCTGCAATGCTGAAGTCATTGATTCATAAAGGACTTGAAATATAAAACTGTACTCTGGCTTAGCCATAAGAACTCATCTGTGGTTTTTTTTATTTTTTGTTTTCCCCAACTAATCCATTCTTCAGGCCAAAGCAAAATTGAGTGTCCATTGGCTTTTTGTAGAGTTTGACTGAACTACTGAAAGCAGTGCTGAGTCCAGGGGATAGCTCCCGATATGCTGACCTCATTTAACACAAACACTGTCTGGATTTCAACGGTTCAGCCACTTTCATGCTCTCTTTCTACTTTGCTTTTGTTCCCTTGCCCTATCCATCTCCATTTTCTGCCTCATCAGGGAGAAGCTATGGATCACAACAAAGGCCACCTGACTACCTACTGAAGCTCTTTTTTGGTGGGCTCTCTTTTTGCCTGCAGCTTCTACAAAGGCTTCAGTTCAGGGGCTCTGAGAACTGACCCAATTTCCTTGCTGGTGTTGCCGTGCTCTCGGGTTAGCTTTCCAAGCCATTAATATCAAAGCGGTATCACTTGTCTTACAGTGCAATCTGAAGAGAAAAAGAGGCCTTGGAGCTGCTCTGGATATCTGTACTTGCTGGAAAGTGAGGCTTCTCTTCTAGTCACTGCACACAGCTGGGACTGGTGTTGACTTCAGTAGGGAATATCAGTATTACTGGACTTTATCAGAGATAATTCAATTGTTTAGGTTCCTGGCCAAACCAGTTATTTCCAGTGCTCATTACAACACAGTGAAGTTACCATGTATGTGACACAATACATAAGATTTCTGTTATTTAGCTTTACCTCTTGTCCTGTGTGCTGTGAAAAAGGATGGGGGGGCACAGGGGACCTGTGGTCAGGGGGCAATGTTGTGTTCATCATTGCCTTCCTCTCAGGAAGTAAGGAGCTGTGTGAAGCTCCCATCAAGCAGAGGAACTGGCAAGGATGGATGTGTGTGGTTACCTGACACCTGCATTGTTCTGTGCCTGCTGGCTGCTGCTTAGCAGTGGGTGACTCCTGCAGCCTTGCTTAGTTACTCATGGAAAAAAGAGTGGCAACAGTTCTGTAAAACTAAATATAGTATCAGGGCCAGATATCCTCCCTGGTTGGCAGAGCAAAACCCTTCAGGTGTAGTTTGAGTGAAGACTATAAGTTCCCCAAGGCTCCCTCTCCAAGTTGCTTTGCATGGTGTTATGAGAAGAGCGTGCCTGTAGGTAGCACTTGGTGACACCCCACTATCTGCTAAGACTCTTCTGAAAGCCTTTGCTTGTGCAGATGTTTGCTGTTCCTTCCTGCTCAGCTTGCTTGTCTTCTCACACTGCATGCACCTTCCTGGACCTTCTTGCTGGCTACTCAATATTATCATAACAATTGAATGCCCTCAGTGATTCTCAGTGAACAGGGTTGGAACAAGGAAGCCTTTGTTCAATATTTACATATAATTTCTTGTTATCTCTAGAGCATCTCCTGTTCATTGTAGTGAAGTTTGGGTGTACCTTGTCTTCATATATTGTGGAGTTGGGAATGTATTGCATCTCTGTGCATTTAAACTGAACAGAATTTATATATTTTTAGCCTGTCTAATGGCCTCCCCAGCAGTTTTTTTTAGCACAGACTTGCTTCTGGCTTCTTTTCTGTAAATAAATAATTCCAGTGGATCATGCTAATGCACCCTGTGATGGGATTTTGGAATGGAGCACCCCAGTGGTGCAGGGCCTGCAGTGGAGAGGGGTTCCTGCAGAGCAGGTGGGGTGTGGAGCAGAAGCTGGCTGTGCCTGCAGGCCCTTGCCCTGGAAGGGGCTGCTGCTCTCTGGGCTTTTTGCATTAGTAGCAGTGGTTTTCCTTTCCTTTGTGCATCTTGTAAGGCATGGCGTGGGGCTGTATCTGTTGGTTTTGAAGCCTTCCAGCTCTTACTCATCATGAGATTTTTGGGATAGTTTTAAAGACAACCTTGGAGTAAGCCGAGGCATCTTTAAATATGTTTGCAATATGTTGAAGCAAGTGATGTAAAATCTCCCTCATGTTTGTTAATGCTCCTCGCTGGCAATCAAGACCTGTGAGAGTCTTTCCAGCCCACAGGTTCCTTGGCTGGGTTTCAGCAGTGCCAGCAGGGGCGGGGTGTGTGAGCAGCCAGATACTGTGTCCTTTTGCAGCCCTCCCCCCGCCCTGGACCTTTTGCATCTTGTATTTCTGTTTGATTTTTATCTTCACTGCTTCCACAGTCCTCATCAATAAACATACTAACCTGGTTCTTAGTTAAGTGTATTAATTCTATATTTATAAGTCATTTGAGTCTTACTTTGAAGTTTAAGATCACTTCATAGTACTTAACAGAATTGGAATAAAGAAAATATATTTAAAGACCATATTTCTCTTTCCTGCTGGTCTAGGGTTCATTTTTGCTTGCACATGCAGGCCACTTTCTCTGACATCTTACATTTTATTCAATATTATGTTGCAGTCTGAAACGTCACATATTAGGAACATATATCCTGGTGTAAACATGGCATAGGTGATATTTTACAGATTAAATGGAGAAAAGACTGGCTACATGAGGACCTGCTGGCTTAGGGGCCCAGCCCACCTCACTGATTTAATTGAGGGAAGTGGCTTATCAAGACTTTTTTAATTGCACTTTCAATGGAAATTCTTTGATGTATCTATCTACCTTCCTTTGTCTTCTCTTCTCATCCCTCTAGAATTGGATCTGAATCTGTTGTGCCTTTTGTCCCTCTGGGTTTAGGGTGTAAATCTCCAACCTCTGTGGGCACTTGTTTGGGGTGCTCCTACCCCGGATCCCTGCATCCAAACTTCTAGCCTTCTGGCAAACCAGCCCCAAAGTCCATGCCTGTCTCCAGCCCTGCCAGGAATAAACTCTTTGATCATATGCTTTAACAAAACCCAACTCTTCCAGCCTACTTGACCTTACCTCTGTTGTGACTTCCAGTGGGGACTTGGCACAATGGCACAGCCAGGTGATATGATAGAATCATAGAATGGTTTGGGTTGGAAGGGACCATAAAGATGATCTCATTCCACCCCCCCCGCCATGGGCAGGGACACGTTCCACTAGACCAGGTTGCTCAAAGCCCCATCCAACCTGGGCTTGAACACTCCCAGGGATGGGGCATCCACAACCTCTCTAAGCAACATGTCCCAGTGTCTCACCACCCTCACAGTGAAGAATTTCTTCCTTATATCCAATCTAAATCTACCCTCTTTCAGTTTAAAACTGTTACCCCTTGTCCTGTCACTACACTCCCTGATAGAGTCCCTCCTCATCTTTCCTGTAAGCTGCCTTTAGGTACTGGAAGGCTGCTCTAAGGTCTCCCTGGAGCCTTCTCTTCTCCAGGCTGAACAACCCCAACTATTCTGTCCTGTGGGCAGAGCCCCACCACTGCCTTGATGCTCTCTGCTGGCTTTTGTCATGCAGTTGGTCTCTTCTGTAGCTTGTGCATGTGTTGAAGGAAAGTACATTCCTCCTGCAACAGTCCTGGTTTCTTATTGTGCCTGTATGGAGGAAACTTATGGGACCAAATTGTATTTCTCCTAAATTTGAGCTCCCTAAGACAGGAGCAAAACTCACCAGAGCCACACTCCGAGTTTGTGCATCTCCTGAATAAGAAGGGATGGGTATGTGGCTCGGTGGTTTCAATGGGAATCACCCCTACCTAATCTACTGCTTTAAATTCTTGTTTGAAAAGCCCAGAAACTGTGAGAAGAGAAAACAAACTGATGCTTAAGTACCCCCAGTTTTACTTGGGAGCATGTCAACATTGTATTTTACAGTGTACATGCTGTTAAGGTACTGAGATAAGGAAGAACTCTGCAATTTCCCTATCTAGCAGCTCTCTGATGCTCTTGATTTGTAAATCTCTTTATTCTATAATATGTGGTTGGAAAAGGCCTCCTTGTTGATGAGAAAAACCACAGTAGGAAACAGCAATAATGTGTGCTTACTGTCCAGCTTTATCTAAAGCTCTTTTGTGTTTGGATTTTAAAAAAAACTGCTTTTATTATTTTTGAGTTTTATCTCTTCAGCTGGTCTGGAGACAGTGTATTAGTCAGATGTGTGGGTAGTGAATTACCCATGATGTCAAACTCTGTTGTCAAAAGCATGTATTTTTAATTAACATATTAAGCATCCATTAAATGCACCATCCTTTGTCTGGAGAGGCACTGTGCATTGCACTTCAGAAATGGGATGAGCTGACAAGACATGAGGGCTAGCTTACAGAGAACAAGTCTGGGTACATTAAATGTAAAGAATGGCACTGTTGCTTTGGATTATGCGTTTACTTTTGCTTATCTCCCAAGGAATAGATCTCAAGGGCTTAGCTGGCTGTCTGGGTGAGAACTAGCAGGTGAAATAATGCCTTTTTTTCACTGGTAAAATTGCTTTTTCTGATTTGATCAGTGTAGTGCAGCATGGTGTCTGTTGGTTAGTGTATCCTTATAGCTGGTAGGTTTTCAGGGAGATGAGAAATTGTATTTTTTAAACTTTGTGACACACTGCTAAAATGAGCAGTATTTATTTTCCCACAGGCTATATTTTCAGAGATGCATTTGAATGGAGACTTGCAGTGCCATGGTATTTCCTTAGAACTGAAAGTTAGGTTTCATTTATTTTCGAAGCAGGTATTAAGCATACTTTAATTTGTGCAAAATATGTCAAGCTGTGATTCCTTAACACCAAAAGAGAAGTGACAACAATGTCCTTGGCCTTGGTTCAGGACTGCAGTGTGCATCTGAAAGCCTGGCTCGGGTGTGATGGGTGGCTGGTGCCTAAACTAGAAGAATCTGTATCCTGGGAGGGGTATCTCTCTGCTTTCCACATGGGTTTCAAAATGTTATTTTCATTGCTGGAAGTGTGGCAGTCATGGTTCAGGGCCCCTGGCAGTGGGGGTTTGGGGGCCAGGCCCCCACTCCCTGCACCCTCTCTAGCATGGGGCAAGTCCTCAGGGTGTGTTCTTGGAAGCTGGATTGATGGGAGCATCTGGGTACAGTCTATAATGGAAGTGTGGTTTTATTTACTTATTTTTTCAGAGAAAAATCATGAAGTAAAAAGAAATCTTAACCCCGCCCCCAAACCTGAATTGTAATTATCTAGGAAAAGGGTTGTCTTGTTCCCCATCAATCAGACTTGAGCACAAATGAAAGGAGCTTCTCCATTCCAAGCAGTTATACCAAGAAAAATGGTAAAAACTGTGAAAGCAAGAGTGCTGCTAACAGGCTGTTGCTCTGCTATACAGCTGCCTTTTCCTGGGAATATTATGGGCAGCTATGGACTTCTCTAATTTTTTTAAACAGAACAGAAAATAAACAGTTTTTATTACTATGGATAAACTTGAGTTGGCTGTGACATTTCCTTTAAAACTGATTTTAGTTTTAATGGGAGGTTGCTGAGTCCTGAGTATTTTCAACCTATTGAGGTAGTGCATATAGAGCTTTACATTGGTATGCAGGAAGGAGCTGCAAGTCTGCATTCGTGACAGTCTATTTAAAACCCACAAGAGAAGGAGCCTCCTGAAACAAGGTTATGCTCTTCATTTGCCATTCAAGTATTGAGAAATTGAGAAATCTACTGCCTCCAGAAAGGAAACAAACCCCACTGTATTTTGAGTTTGCTCATAATGATTCTGACCAAAATTTGTTAATTTTGATACTGCATTTAAATTGCTATGTTAATAAAATATGAAGACTTAATATGTGTAACTATTTTAATTCAAAATGGACTATGATTATCTACTAAAACTATGCAATGTTGTATAGATATGGCCATTGTGTTTTATAGTTATACTTAATGTACCTAGAGTGCATTTTGTGAGAAATGTGTTTTGAGTTGCAGAACTTTATATTACTTGAATGGACACAATTTTATGTGGGAACTCTGAAAATTTACTTGCATCTATTTTAAAATATATTAGAATTAGATAGAAGATATTTTTTGTATTTTTAAAGGAAGATAATACTAACACTATTCAGGGTCAGTAATATTGGTAGTGGTAGTAGATTGGATGTGGTGGCATGCTGGGTGTGGGGAAGCCTGATATATCATGTCATAGTCCCAGATTTTAGAGAGAGTTCTCAAAAATAGCCTTAAAGTAGGGCAGCTTGTTGCCATCTCCTTCCCTGCACCATCCTGCTCTTCCCAGCTTTGCTTTCCTCTTGTACAGGCAGGTGCTGCTGTAGATGTGATGCTGTTGTGATACAAAAAGCAGCCTCATACCCGAGCAGGCTTTGTGAGAGATTTGGGCAGTTTGTATGTGCTAGTCAGGGGGTGGTCACAGGGATCCTGGCTTTGGAGAGCAAGGGCAGCCCTGGGCTCTGTACAGAGATGCTCTAACAGTTCAGGAGGCCGAGAGCAGGTATAGCAAAGTCCTGTTGTCTTCTCACTGCCTGTAACCAGATTAGGAAGGCTCTCTTGTTTCTATAGAGCTTTCTATAACTTTCAGTAATATCTGCTGCATTTGCTAACATTTCTTGCCCTAGACTAGCAGTCTTTGTTAAAATGTCTTGTGTGGGCAAAGTTTTATTGCTAGTCATGGAGGAACATGAGGGTCTCCTGTAGCATTTCAGTTTTCTTTGCGTTTTTAAAGGGACAGATTCCTTGCAGCTCCAAGTCATTTACTTAAGTATCTCTCCATAAAGACTTGGGTGGTTGGAGCCTGAAGACTTGGATCTCAAGCATTTTCACCCTATTCTCATTGTCTTCAAGTTCACCACAAAGGCTGAAGCCTGAGATGCTAACCCCTTCCCTGCCCTGTGCTGCAGTGAAATATTTCCTGTAGCATTTGTGCAGAAAGGCTGCACAGGGACATCCCATGGGGTTGCCTGTCACATGCTTCACCCTGTGTTTTGCATGATCAAGTCCACTACCAGATTGCTGTAAATGCATAAACCTCTGGGCAGTGTGAATCAAAATGGTCTCTGAAGCCTGTGTAGAAGGGCTTGGTATGAAAGCCTGGTTGTAAAAACATGACTCCTTAAAGAAACAGGTACTGGGTGCCAGAATGATTTGACACTTTTATTAGAATTCAAGAAAGGAAGTGGAACAATATTAAACTTATCAATACACTGGAAGAATAAGAGCCCAAGAAAAAAAAGATGACATTTGGCTGCGATGTTGGACAACAGCAAGTGTGAGTAATGCCTGATAAGGGGGACAGCTCAAGTGCAGTTCTGGTCTGAAAAATTGCCTTGTGATAATGATGGAGTGAAGTTTGAGGTGGCGTGTATCGGTGGTTTTCAGCATAAATGTTTTTCTAACTGCCATCCCTGGAAATGCAGCCTGAACTCTCAGAGCAAGCTCCAGTTCAAGCCATTAATAAAACTTGTGACACCTCTTAATTTCAGTAGTGGTGGCTTAGTGGTGACCCCTGGGGTAGGGCAGACCTCCTTTCAGTCTTGGCTATGTGAAAACCACAGAGTTTGTGGAAATAAAGCTCAGTAAAAACTTTTTTTGTCACTGATGTCAGCAGATAGCGCTTTGAATGCATGCAGGGAGCAGACCTGCTGAGTCAGGTAGAGCCTTTTTACAAAATTGCTTCTCAGAGGAAAAAGTGTGTTTTAAGAAGATGTAAGAAGCCCATGAAGATCCAAACTTCAGTGTGTGATTCAACCAGAAGAAAATATGCTTTAAAAAGAAGGTAGATATGAAACGGAATGGGACTCCCAGCATGACTAGAGGCAAAAAAGCAAGAGTCAGAATGATCTTAGAAGCTTGTTTCTGCACACAGGGGAGACCTGCTACCGTACAAACTGCTGCATTCTTTGGGAAAAGCCCCTTTTGTGTGTGATGTGAGGAGGTGAGTGCTACTACAAGTATTAGTGTTATCCTTTTTTCTGTAGCTGAATTTAGAGTGTAATAAGTGAGGAGTGAGATCCCGATAAGGAAATGTGAAATGTTGGAAGCTGCAGCCAGAAGCCACTTCAGACATTTGCACCAGCATGGTAAAATGAAGCTGTAAAGCATTTGAGTGTGTGGACTTATGGGGTCATATGGACTTAAATGGGCTGGTTATGGGTTCAGTAACAAAAGAGGATTTCAGAATAGGTATATATTCAGTGTATACACTTCAGATAAAAGAAGGTGAAGGGGAGTGGCATCAAAGAGCTCCCCAAATCCAATATGTTAATAGTACTGCAGTAACTTTTAACTGCTCTGGAAGGAGCACAGACCAGTTGATGGGGCCTGGCTGGTGTTTGACATTGGCAGGTAACTGCTGTGTCTCTTACTTTGGGGTTTTGTTGAGACTGGGGTTGTGTGCTGCAGAGTACTTGGCAGTCCTGGCTTGGGGCACTCCTGGCCTTTCCCAGCTTGTTCTTGTGCTCCCCTGGCTTCAAACTGGCTGGCACAAGCCCTTGTGCAGCTGTGCTGTGGGGTGGCAGATGGACTGAGCTTAACAAAAAAAACCCAACCCCCTCACCCCTCGAAGAAACCAAAAATGCTAGGCAGAGGATGGCTCCTGGGTGTCCCCTGAGAGGAGCTCCCTGGCAAGCTGGTAGGTCAGGAGGTGGTAACAGGACAAGCTGTGGAGATCTGGTGCAGTGAGTAGAGAAAGGAGGAGCTCGAGGTGCAGGGGTGAAACTGCAGCATCCTGAGGAAGCAGCATGGGGAATGAAGAAGGAAAGTTGGTGTGCCAGCACTTGTGGTGTTAGTGTGGCTGTGCTGTGAGGCAGGGTTGCTTAGCAATGAGATGAGGCCTGTGTAGAGCAGCAGAATAAATAACATTCTCATAGTGACAACCTTAAAAACTTCCCTTCTTTCCTATGCTTTTCTTCCTCTGAAGTTAGCATTTTGCTCTTGAAATTTGAGGGCCATCCTGAAGGACTCCAGCACTTTTCGATGCAGCAGAGCTCAGCCAGTGGAGCCCTCTGGCAGAGCACTGGTGGGGGAACCTGCCTGCAGCACCTTCCTAAACAGCCCTGCCCTCTCCCCTCCTGAAGCCTGGGGGCTCGCACCCATCCTAAAGCTGCTTTCCAGAGGGAGCTTCTCTTAAACTGAACTTCTCTTGAGGTGCTGGTGGATACCTGAGCTCCCCTGGAAGGCCCCATTTCCATCTCTTCCAGGTTTGTGGTGTTTCTGCTTCTCTGGTGGCTGCAGCTTGATGTCTGCTTCTTTCTCTGAATGCATCTCAGACATCAGCAGCACCCATTTGAAGTGTCCTTTAAATGTTTGTGTGATGAAAAGTCATTGCCTGGATGCTTGTATGCTATGGCATTCCCATGGAGCTTTGGAGCATCTGAAATTGGGGCAATTTAGGAAACCAATATCCCTACTGGCTTAACAGCCCATTTATTCAGTGTATCATGACAAAGGCTGTGAATTGTGTATAGGCAAACTGCTTCTTTGTAAGATGCTCCATTTATATTGTTCAGATGTAAGTGTGGTTAAGTGTGGAACTGCAAGCTTGGTTTTCTTGTGTCATAGTGGAGATTGTAATGGTCCCCCAGCATCCTCTAAGCTGTAGAAAATCTAATTCAAGGAAAAATACTTTGCTGTGTGTGTACAAGATTCACAGCAGAACTGCTTGATGTCATTAGTGTTTGGCTTTTTCTTTCCAGATGCTTGGCAGAGCCTGTGTCCCCTGGGGAGACCCTTTGCCCCCTGTCCTGGAGGCAGGGGTGCGGGCAGGACTGCTGCCTCCCCTGTGCAGGATGGTCTGCAAGGCAGAGAGCCTCTGAGCAAAGAGCCACTGCTCTTGCAATACCTAATCCCAATTAACTTCTTTGAGTGTTTCTTTGTGTGCTGTGGCATAGCATTTAGAAAGATGTAATTAAAAAAAAATCTCAATTGATAATGTACTTAAAGCATATTATCCACAGTGCCGCCTTCTTCCAGAGATGATCAGGGTGATAGGGTGTTATCTGTAACCGCCCCTGGCTCAAAGGTGGGGGGATCACCCATGTGATGGTTTAGTCACTTGGCCGAAGCTGCTAACAGCCTTTACCCCAATGCTGTCCTGTAGGAAAACTAGCTAATTGCAAAATAGCTGGGGCCAGGAGGATTTCACTGGTAATTGCACTGTAAGTCTGTGTAGGTCTGGAAAAGGAGAAGAAAATAATCACATAAACCCCTCAAACCTGGAGGTTGTGAAAAAATAAAAAGGAAAACCCAGAGATGGTGGAGCAAGGCCTGAGAACAAACCTGGGAAGAGTTTTTGATTGAATGTGGGCTGAGCCTGTGGATAATGATGTGTTTGGGGGAAAAAAGTTGTGAATTGAAGACACCATCAAAGCTGTCTCTGCCTGGTGACCCTCCCTGGCTGGTGCAGCACCCCTGCTGGCTTGTGGCAAGGAGCAAACACGAGACAAGCAGGTTTTGGTGTATAAATCTGTCCTGAGCACATTATTCAGATGTGATCAGTATATCTACAGAATATATTGAGTACATATCAGACACTCACTGTACGCTGAGTGTATTGTCACCTTGGCTGTAGGCTGTACAGCATGCCTAGAACTTTTTCCTCTCAGGTCTCCAGTAGAAGGACCAAGTCTTCTACTGCAGGGACAGAGGCACATGCACAAAACCTGTGGCTTTCGTTTCCCAGTAAAACAGCTAGCTAGTCTTAGGAAGAGGTCTGGTAGAGGTGACGTCCAAGAAACATTATCTATGTTGGTGGGAAGAGGTGGGTCAGGACAACTGAACAATTTCTGCTCCTGAGGAGGAAGACTTGGATGTGGGTGGTAGCCATCAGCTGTCCCTTTTGATGGTGTAGCGGTGTCATTGCTTCACTGCAATAATGTGCCTCTTCCGCACCACTGTCAAGGCCTTCCTAGCCCAAATCTACCTGTTTATGTTGGGCTGTCTGGAGCATGGCATTCGCTGGCCACTGCTGGGACATAAGTAATGAAGACCTGCTGTCCATGCAGGTGGTATTATTGCACTGATGGAAGAAAAAGGCTCATCCCTGCAGCTGGGGCTGCTGTTAGCTGCCAGCACCCTTCCTGGTATGTGATTAACCCAGCCTTGCAATAGGTTTTGTTGGGATTCTTTTGTCCTGTAGCAACTAACAGTTACAAAAATCTTTGCTACTGATGAAAATGCCTGTGAAGTAGAACCAGTGCCAGCTTTGCTGGAGGTTTCTGGACTCCCCTTCCATGTCTTCCCTCGTGAGGTTGCTGTTGTCCAGAATCAGCAGCAAACCCTCTGATGTGTGTCCCTCCTGATGAAGGCAGAGACTGGATTTCTGAGCAGGTTAGAATAGGTGGAACAATTGATTTTGTAGTCTATTTTTAATGGGATTTTTTAAATTATAAATGTAAGTACTTAAAATGTGGAAACTTAATAAGGCAGAAACATAAAGACATAGAAAATAGGTTTATATTTACAGGTATGCTATTTTAAAGGTGTTTTTAAACTATTGTTTGTTAGTATATATTGTCTGTAATTTGAATAATTAAAAATTCAGAGTGGTGGAATTTGAATTGAATATTTCACATGCTCAGCATGTGTGAGAGCTCTTGGATCTCTTATGATGATGGTCAGGATTGTCTCTGAAGTCTGGGGCTTGCAGAATGGAGAAGTGCAGCTGGAGGCTAACTTTGATTTGTTTGACATGAGTCCACACCCAAATAAATCTTTGCTGGAAGAGCACCTTCTGCACCCTCAGAAGTGGCATATCAGCTCTTGGGGTGTTTGTAGTTCTGCTGGTTTTATTTTGTGCATATATTCTGCCTGGTGGAGATTTCCTGGGGTCAGGCAATTTTCTATTCTTGAGTTCTGTAAACAGCTCGCTGTGCAATTTGCCTTTTTTCTTTTTAAGAATGATTGCTATGTCTGGATATTTCTTTGTAGCTATCTTCTGATCACTAACATTCATTTGATGTGTGCAGGGATTAATTTTCTGTGTTTCCTTTAAATGATGTACCACAAATGAACTTTGTTCTTTATTGCCAAAATCCTGTGAAACCATTGTAGGTGAGACAATGGAAAGAATACATTCACGCACATGCAGAGCACCAGCAAATGCAGTGTTTTGGCCTGTCTCTCTAGCACACCTGTATCTCTTGGCACTCAGGGAGGAGGTGGAAGGATGGACCCCTAACTGAAAAATTAAATGGCTTGTGTAGACTAGTCTGTGCTCACAGAAAACTGGATGCTGTTTTGTTTTACTAGCTGGATGAGGTGTTAAATCTTGATCTTTTTTGTGTGAAAATGTCTGAGATTTTTCCTTAATTCAGGGTAGCTTAAAAAAATTAATTCTATTAAGTTTGAACTTGTGGCTTAAACTGCAAGAGCTGGATTTCATAGCTAATTAGGATTATTATTATTGACAAATGAACAGCGTAGAAGCATAACCATGGATTGAGTAAGAGAAGTATGTTTGTTTGTGTAAATGAGGCTGGTACTGCAGCATGCTTAATAACTACAGCTCAGCCAAGCTGATTTAATAACTGATCATTAAAGTCCATGGTGCCACACAACAACCCCATGGGACTGCAGTGTTTTCTCATACTATGACCTGACTCATCCACAAAATGTTCAGAAGAGTTTAAGTCATGGCAAATGCTTGTCTTTAACCTGTGGCTTGTTGGGAGGTGCCTACAGAGAGAACTTGAGATGCCTTCTTGGAAAGCCTGTTGGTACCTACCTGTCTTAGTTGTGGTAGATGTGAGAACTATAGATTTATGGCTTGGGTTGTCTCTTGATTGCTAGAGACACAGCTATCTCTATCTATACCAGTAGAACCAGCACTGTATAGGTTGAAGAATTCATATCATTTTAGGATGCTCTGCTGTATGCTTCCTGCCAGGCGGTGGTTCAGGAGAACCAGCAGTCTGTCCCCTGGGGCTGGGGACATGTCCATGTTCTCCCCAGCATCAGCCCAGGTGTTTTGGACTTGGGTCTCGGTGCAATGAGTAATTACAGGGAAACAAAGAGCCAGAGTGAGTCTGACTCTGGGAAGAGCTCTGCCACATGCAGGGTTTTAAAATGAGCTAAATTTAGGAATGAAGTGTGAAGCTAAATTTCTGCTTGTGAGGTGCTAAATTTAAGAATGAAGTGTGAAGCTAAATTTCTGCTTGTGAGGTGCTTTGAAGATATGTTAAGCCTTGAGTAGTACTATGTCTTTGGAAAATGGATTTTGGATATTTTCTTTCTGTAAGTATAATACTCTCTGAAATTCACTTTTCTGCTATATAGTATTTATCTTCCCTAATTCCTTTCCTTACAAGATGGCACCATTTTTAAATAAGGCTTTTATTTTCCTAATTAACCATGTAATGATTGCTTTTCTGTTTCTCAGTTTTGCTGATACCTTTGAAGGCATCTCATTCAAGTTTTGTTTCTGCTCTGGCTTTCTTACAGCTTCCAGAATTACAGCTGATCTTTCACAGCCAATATAAAGTTTCACTGCTGAAGACTTCTTGAAAATAAGCCAGTTAAATTTACCTGTGCAGCATTTGTATGGAAGGTAGTTAGTCTTTCTCATAGCTTCCCAGTTTGGTTGATCAGCAGGAATATTATCCTTGGAATAAAATGAGTTTTCTTAAATTCTCTTCTGTTCCTGCTGGTCTAGAAGCCACCCAGAGACCTTTTCATGTTAGCTATGGGTTTGCTGTAGACAAGAAGCAGCTCATCTTTTCACTTTCTCTCTTCATTTACTCGGGAGTTATCCCAACCACATGGTGATCCAGGCAAAATCTTTTCAACACCAGTATTGCTTGCCTACAGACCATCCTCATTAGCCTGTGCCTTTTTATACTAAACACTGCTTACAACAAGTAGCCCTCAACTGAACTGGTTTTTACTTTTTTTCCCCACAAAAAGGACCTCAGCTTATAGGTGTAGTTCTGCTGTGTATTTTTCACTCGTTTCCAGCTGTGCACACTATTGTGGATAATTTATAGCAGGCAGTGCCCAGAGCTGCCAAGGTGAAGCTGCTCAGCAGAGTGATGGGGTCAGAATGGAAAAAGGAGATCCCCAAAGAAGAGAAGGTATAGTGATATCCTTAAAGCCCCAGAAGTGTTGTTTAGGTGTATGGACTTTGGGTGATTAAAAGGAAGGTAAAGATATCACAGCAGAAGGATGCTGGAAAGGCAGAGGTTAGAAACAGTGTGAGAAAGTGATTACAAGCCAGTGTGCCTTGTGCCATTGATGGAGAGAGATATTATATGGGTGTTTGGAGAAAAAAGAGCTTTTGCATATTAAGGAGTTTGCTATAGGGAGAACAGATATTCCTTTGGGAAAACTTAAGGCTATTAGTAGAGCCATTTTTTGTACTGTGGTTTGGTATTAACCTCTAACAACTGTTGAGTGCTTAGCAAAAATTGTTTTGAAAGATTTGGCTGCGTTCTTGACCTATCCTTTCTGCTGCTTTATTGTGCTGCTATTTGTGAACAACATATGTGACAAAACGTGTTAAGAATGAAGTTTATTCATAAATTTCGTAACTTTGCTCTGAGGAATATTTTTCTTTTGAACTGAAATTATCACTTGTCTGAGCATCCGTGATTTGTGTTTGTAAAAATATCACTATCTGCTGAGTTATTCAAGGCAGTGCTCTGGAGCTTAGCCCAGAGCTGTGGCTTGGGTGCTGGTGAGCTGGGTGGTAAGCACTGGCTTTGGGAAGGCTGCCAACAGAGATCCACCTTGCTGAGAAATGTCTTGAGAATCAATCAAACCATAAAATAATCTCCTCTTTAACAAAAAGAAATATAAAGGTGTGAAATGGGTTGGTTTTCCCTCCCTGCTTTTAAGTGTGTTCTCCTCGCCATACCTATACCCCTGCCTTCCGAAAGAGTGTTTTCCCCCAGCCCACCTGGTTCATCAGCAGTGAACCAGCCTTTCCCTGAGCAATCAGTAGGCATTAAGATGTCCTGCTCCATGCATGCTGGAGAAAGCAGGCTCATGTCTGGGTACTTTTTATTTCATGTCTCCTTTCATGCCTGCGGGAGCATGGCTTTTTTGTTCTGCCATCAGCCTGGCCACCAGCATCGCCTTGAGAAAAAGCCAACTGTCTTTCGGAAAGACCAGTTAGGTAGCAATTGTTGAGGTGCTTACTCTACCTGTACTTGCAAGGTAACTAGTTGTCTTCACAAATCAGATGTGCTCCATATGTGTGTTCTACCCAGAAATGACTGGAAGTGTCATTTCTGGAAGTTTGCCTTCCCAGGAAAAGGTGTGTTTCATGAAACAAAATCCAAAATCTTGAGATGCGGGAACTGCTGTAGGTTTTGTGCAGCAACCCCCAGAGGATACAGAATGCAATCTGTTTCTTCAGACAGTTATATATATTTTTTTTCACTGAAAAATATCTTATTAGGTATAGTGGCTGCTTCTGCTGTGGAAATTCAGAGTGAACTGGGCTGACACTATATGGGGTAACCTGTAGCTGTTTGGGGAAGGTTTTCCTTGCCCCATTAGTGCATTGAATGGAGTCAGAGCAATGACATTGTCTGTGGTTTAGTATAATGTCCATGTACTTTGGAGAGATAGAGAAAATCCTCTAAAAAGTAGGTATTAGGAAAAGTCTTTATTAACACAAGGCAATAAAGTCATTAGCCAACTGATAACATTTCAATAAAAAGAGCAGCAATGGGATAGTATTTTAAGGTTGGATGTTGGAAAAACAGAACCATGAAGTGTGATGGTGAGGGTCCTTGCTGGTGGTACTGGGTGGAATTAACTGTAGGCAGCTTTTGCCCACCTTGGCTTGCTGGAGGGGCGCTTGGGGCTATCCTTCCCTCTGGATGTGGTTCTTTCACAAGTGACACCCAAGTAGCAGGCAGCAGAGTGACACAATGCTGCTCTGTTGTCTGGTGGGCTGGTCTAACAGCATAAAGGGGCTGTTTTCTGTCTCCTTGCTAACAGATCTGTGGCATTTTATTTGAGAAGAAATTGGATTTTTACTTTCCCTTAGGCAGGAATGGATGTGTATCTGGAGGAGAAGTCTATGAAATCTTTTTTTTTAATTTCAAATACCAAACACAAGAAAACGCTTGCAGATATTGTGATGCTGTTGTTCAGATGTGGTGAAATCAGCCCCCACACAAGGACCAGTGAGGATGCTGGGTGGAGAAAAACAGTGCGGGATATCATCTGAGGGACAGCATACTCCTCAGGTCCTGGGCAAATGCCCGTGGACAGCACAGGTGTGAGAGCTGCTCTGTGTACTGTGATGACATGGAAACAAAAAACGGTGACACTTCAACAAGGTGTTCACCAGGATCTGGTCCTCAGCTTGTTTTGTCACTTCTGCTTGGTAGTGTGTCAAGGAGGAGCTTGGAGGACCAAAAATAGTGTGAATTCAGAAAGATGTGTTTTAAAATCAGAGAGCAGCTAGGCAACAAAAAATACAGTCCATACTAGACTTCAGCTGTTTGTTTGATGCTTCAGCCAAAACCAGCTTCGTTAGTCAAAATGAAATACTGTAGGCGGTTAATCCTAAACCCACCAGGGATCCTGAGCAAAATGGCAGCACGAGGCAGACACAGCAGTGTGGGAGCATCTGTTGCCATGCCAACCTTTTAATTTAAAGCTATTGCAGAGCAGATGCTCTTGCATTATAAATATAGGTTTACCTTGTAGCAACAACGCTGTTCTAGACATTAAGTTTGCTCATGTGTAGGAATGCTTGGGACCTGAAGTATGCAGAATAAATCAAAGTACTGTGATTAGCTGTGTTTATCTTTCATGAAATAAGAATAAGGCTTCTTCGGACTTGTTGCTTTGCATGAAAAATAGCGAGTTTCAGGTTTTGTTTTTTTTCCTAGAACCCTCCCTTGCACATTGCTTACCTGGGTGCAACCTCTCCCCACAGCAGGATGGTCTGTGCCACCAATCTCTGTTGTCCATCACTCTGGCACTCAGCTCCTTGGTAGTGTCAATTGGATTCTTAAATTTTTTTTCTGTTGTTTGAAAGATTCTTTTGTAAGTCAAGCTTGACAGCCTGTGTACGATGTATATTTGCAAGTTAGAGCTGCAAATAAACAACCTGATGGTGTGAGAGGTAGAGTGTGGGAAAAGGCTTAGAGCTCCTGCTGGCAGAGGTTTGGTTAGCTCCAGACGTGTTCTGGGAAACTGGTGTTTATTATTCTGGCTTCAATTTTATCGTTTCTCATCCTGAGGTGGCATTTTGAATGTGAAAAGACATAGGGAGACATTTTAGATTAAAAAAAAAAAAAAAAATTCTCTGCCTTGAGAGGGATGGCAGTGACTGGAAGGTCTGTGAAGGACAGGTGCTAATTAAAGGTTGAACCTGCAGCTGAAGTTCTGACGTGTGGTTAGTTCTGCTGAGCAGCTGTTCAAAGGACAGCACAGCACCTGGCCAGTGTACAGGTTACAGCATGGCAGCTGTAAGCTTGTTAGATGGATTAATTGAGGTTAGATTTTCCTTCCTCCGGCCTTATCTCTGGTAGCTCTAGCCTGGTCACTGTCCTCCAAGGCCAAGGAATGGTCAGCTGTGTATCTCCTCCATTTAATCAGAGCTGCCCTGAATTTCTCTGCTTTGCCTTTTCTGATTAGGTGCTTAATGCCTTGTTGTGAAAAGACATTCAATCCACCAGCAGCTCCATTGCTGAACCCCTGCCTTTGGTGAAATAGTTTTTCAGCTCCTTCTAGGAAGTATATAGGGGTATGGCTTTCTACCATGTCCTTGCTATAGCAGTTCAATTTATCTAATTCACAGAAACTGGTTATTTTTTCCAGTTTTACATCAGTATTCTCAGATAATAATGATTTTTCTTTGTGTTGTATGTCCAAAGATTTAGAATACTGTGTGGGTACTTGTTGCAGTCAGTGCCTTGCCTTTTCTGCTAATGTGCTTTTTCATACTTGCAGTGAAGTGAGCAGCTCACACCTCTCAGACAGAGGGCTTTCTGCTGCAGGCAGCTGCACCATCAGGAATGGAGGTGCTGTGGTTCTTACCAGGTATCATGTGAGAATCTCTTTGTAGAAGCTGTCTTAAACTTAGTGAGGAGAGTTCAACTATAGCACCTTTTCTAAGGAGGACAAAGCAGAGATGCACAGCACTTCATGCCCCAGAGGCAGACTGGTGCTTCTAATTTCTGGAGTATAAGCAATGGGTAGAGGGTTGCCAAGTGTATCAGTTGTAACTGGTACAAGCCATAACTGGAACTGGTATAGAAAATTGCAGTGTGTGTGTATTTGGGTGAAGTGTATATACAGAAGGCACTCCAGCGTGACTAATATGCTTGGTGTGCCTTGAAACAATCTGGAGGATAGATATATCCTGCTGGAAGCACTGTTTTTACCTTCATCCCAAACATAATGAGGAAAACATTTTTCAGCTTCTGTGTGCTTGTGGTAGAACAAGTGCTCAAGCAATGAGTTGTCTGAAGTGAGAAATGAATAGAGGCTTCATCCTAAAATTGAGGCTGTATCACACATGCTGGCATCTTGCCCATGTTTCTTCCCCAGCAGTGGTACCACAGCCACTGAGAGTAAATCCTGCTGTGCTTGCCTCTGTACCATGGTGCCAGTGGGTCACTGAGTTTTAAGCTATATATGCTTTGCATAGGCCATGTAAAAAGTATTGAAGACACTAATTGCAGGACTATAAATTCCGAAATGCGATTCTCACAGGGATGCTTGAAAAAAAAAAAAAGCCAAATTCTTTTGTAGAAACAATGTGCTGAACCCTGTTTCTGTAAATTTTCCTGCCAGTGAATTCAACAGCAAGACTGTTCATGGAAAGTGAACAAATATACTTTTTCAGACATTGGAATAGGCTGCCCAGGGAAGTGGTTGAGTCACCATCCCTGGAGGTATTCAAAAAGCATGTAGACAAGGCATTCCAAGACATGGTCTAGTGGGCATGGATGATGGTTGGACTTTATGATCTTGAAGGTTTTTCCAACCTAAATGATTCTATGATTCTAAGTTTAACTGAATTAATGGACACTGTAAAGCATTTTAATTTTTTCCTCTTTATTTCCCTTTTTTGCTTGTGTGAGAAGCATATGAGTATCAGTGACTCTAGTTAGCTGAAAATCAGTTCCTAAATTCCATTCTCTGATTTTAGTTTGAGTCAATACCCAAATGTCCTCATTTATACCAGCCTAGCTGGTCTGTACGCGTGTTGCAAGCTGCTGTTATGCTCCCATATAAATATGGTATTCTTTGAGTTGCTTTTACAGTCCACAGATGGAGTCATGCACAAAAATATTGTGCAAAAATGTTGCCCAACTGCAAAAAATGATATTAGGAGGAGGTTTAAAAGGTCTTATTTAGAAAAAAATGAATGAAAGTGTCAATTTATGCCATACACAGTCTGTGAGCAGAGGTACAGTTTGGGGAATGGGGCGTGCAGCATGGCTCTGCTCTGGGAATGCTTTGTCACAATCCAGTGCTTCTTCCAAAGTTCTCTATTAGTAATTAATCATTCATTAATAATCTACAAACTATAGATGCCCTGGAAGCCCTGAATCTGTCCCATGGGCCCTTTCTCACTGGCAGGTGTTGGAAATCAGGAATTTTAGCCAGAAAGGTACTGTTTTGTCAGGAAGTTTGTTCGTCACTATGAGATATTCCAGATTTTTGGGGTTGCTGGTATTTAAAAAGCTGTATTTTTTTAAAACTATATGGAATATTAAAGTACCAAAAGGTGTTAAGAAAAGGCAAGTTTGCTTTTTTTAAATGCTGGGTTGGATATTGAGAGCAGGTCCTCTGCCAGCCATAGCCACTCATTCCTTTGAATCATTATGGTTTGCCCTGAATTAGCCACTTGGCAGAAAATTGCTGCTGTCTTTACAAGCCTTAGAGCCTGGTATATGTGTTTAAAGAGAGGGACAAAAGTCATTCATTTATAAAAGGCCATGTTGCTCAGAAGTGTGCAAGTCCATGTGCCAAAGCAGCTCAATACTTTTGGCAGCTGAAACAAGTAGAAACACAAATCAACAGGACCCAAAGTGAGAAAAATCTGTGCATGTCGAAAAAGGTAAAAAGGAGGATGCAGTGAAAGAAGCACTCCTTGCTTTTGGCAAGACCCAGTTCTGGCCTACCCACCTTGGCTGACTCCTAGGACCAGAAACATGTAACTACATTTTATTTGCTTTATCTGCCTCTGGTTTATGCCTATCTGTACTATACCCATGAAGTTATTCTCCTATTCTATGGCAGAACCTCATGCTCTCTGTTGGGAAGGGAAATAACATCATCTGGATTTTATTGTAATTTACATTCCTGCCATGCCAAAGAGGTGCAGTGTGGATACAGATGTAGAGGCAGCACATTGAAGGCAGAGCTAAGAGGGACTACCTGCATCTCTGTTGCAAATGCCTGCTTGCAAATTTATTGTGCTCCATTGTAAATGTATTTGTGCTCTTTTGCCCCAGTACTCTTTTCAGAGGCTGTCCCAGGGTTTCCCCTTGGGTGCTGGGGCAGGGGGGAGCATGTAGGGCATGGGTGTTTGGGAGTCCAGTTCATGGGGTAGGCTATGGGTTAGGAGGAGATGCTAAGTGAGAGTAGTTTTCTTTGGGACATGTAATTTCCAGTCTTTTACCTAAACAGTCGACACTTTGTTGAACTAACACTTTTTGGTTTACTATAAAACTTGTTTGGTGTTTTGTAGGGAAAAGAGGGAGAAGGGTGGTTTTGTCAGTCCTATGGATACTTATGCTGTTGTCTCTGGACTGTGCATGTGGACACAACGGTGGGCACCTCCAAGGGCTGTACCCCAGCTTGTGCTGGGGTACAAAGGATGCAAATACTTCTGGCTGGTCTGGGGAAGGTCAGCGTGGGGCTGGCTGGGGGTTGTGGCATACAGCCTCAGCAGGTGTGGCATGCAGAGACATGCTGAGCCGTGTGGATTGCTCTCTCTGGGCTCCCAGCCCTTTTGGTGGGGATGTTTTCTTTGTTATCCTTAAGGAATAGGTGACCTGTTCAGGGTCCTATGTCTTCTCCAGATGCCGCAGCTGCATGAGGGCTCTTGGGCCAGTGTCAGGAGTGTGGCCGGCTGTGTGCTGCCCTGCAGAGCTGGGGTGTTTGCTGGAGGGTCCTGGGATGTGGCTGCTAAAGGGACATCCCTGTCTGTAGGGCTGCACCCCAGGACAAGCGGTACCTGCCTGCTCAGTTGGTCTGCTGCCTTCACCCCATCCATCACCGCACAGAAGGGCTTGCCTTTAGGGAAGGCATCAGGAGTCTTTGGTACTGCTTGTTAAATGGACTTTGTGCTACAGCTGTCATGTAGCACTTGAGGGGCAAGAGCTTCATCTGAAAGCAGCCAAGGGAGGAAGCATAGAGGCAAGTGGGGAGGAATGGGATCTACCTGTTTGCCATCCTGGCAGAAAAAGAAGCACCAAAGCAGTCAGTTTGGTGTTTTCCTGGTCATGGCTAAATTTGTTCTGTAGCAAGGTTGACCTTGCTACATATATTTCTTTTACTGCACAAATACGTATAAACGTGCACAAATACGTATAAACGTGCACAAATACGTATAAACGTGCGTATAATTTTTTAAAAGCGAGCTTAAGTCTGTTTCCCAAATTTAAAGTCACATCCAAGTGCTCTAATGTGCTGTGAAGTGTCTTACCAGAGCACTATGGTCCCATTTATGAACCATTACTTTCACCTTCCTCTAGCTTCAGCCCAGCTGACATCTCTTTTTTAAAGCTGCTTCCTCATTTTCATCCCCCACAATTTCCCTTTACTACCTTATTTTAGCCCTTTAAAGTTATTTGTCTACTAAGCCTCCCCTAAGTTGGAGGAAATCATTTGTCTGCAAATAATACAGGCTGTATCAAGGCAAGCCCATCACAATTTACCTGTTCTACTCAATGAACATCCACATAAAAGCATGAAATATAATGCTAAAATAGGAAGGAAAAGAGCAGGAAGAACATAGTAACCTCTTCTGAGATGGATTTTTCCTTTCATGGATGGAATAAGATTTGCACAAGGGATATTTTTTCCCCTTTTAAGAGTATCATTGTGCTAACCTTTTAATAACTGACCTCTTGCCTATTATCAGCTGGAGCACATTTCCTTGGAGACTGACAGTCACTGCATGGGGGATGAGGCTGCTGGAGATGTTCTGCAAGGCAGCAGCTCCTTACACTGCCCCAGGCATTTTCTGGCAGATGAATTCTAACGGAGGTCCTGGTGGGGCAGCACTGCTGAGCAAGTGATGTGCAGCAGCTTGGCAGGCACCAGGCAGGACCTCGCTGCTTCAATTGCTTCCAGCAGACCATGTCTTTTTTACAGTGCCTCCCTCTCCACCTTCCCCACAAGTTCCATGTGCAGAAGAGGTGGGAACTTGGTGGGAGTTTGGCTGTGGCTGGGCTCATCAAGAGCATCCTTTTATTTCCCTTTTACTTCTGCAGGCCTGGGTGTTTTTGCATTCAGGAGCAAAGCAGAGTGCTGCTTGTCACCCATGTGATGCACCCATGTGGGGACATCCAGACCTGCTCAGGCAAGGGGATCCTGTCACTGCTTACCCAGCAGACAGGCTGGGAGCAATGCCTGTCCCACCAAAAGCCCTTGGTGGATCTCTGCTCTGCTGGGCTGCAGCCCCTGTTACAGCCTCTGCTGACCAGGAATTAACATCTGCCTCTGCTTTACTGTTACACAGTCTACTTTCCAGTTGTGTTGAGGTACCAGCTTGTTTCAAGCAGCAGATACAACCACTCTTATTCACCCAGAAACATACCAAATGTGTTTTGCTTCTAATACTATTGCAAATGTATATATTTATCCTACTGTCATATTTCATTTTTCCAGCAGTTTTAAAAAATGCATGATTTAAAAATCCTTGCTGCCAGCATAGGTAGGGGAGGAGAGAGTGTTTAAGAATTCAGCTCATTTAGAGTAATTTTTAATCTCTTTCCCTAATTATTTAATCACTGAAATAGTGCTGAGGATGTGTCATAAATAATGCTACCTTTCTATCTGTTTCCCCCAGCTAGCTGCTTTTTTCCTGGCTGAGGCACAATACAGTGAGGCAGAGCTTCTTCATCTTTTATTCTGATTGATCTGGATTCATATTACCCAGTAACACTAAAGCAATCTTGAAAGGAAACCAAAGGTAACTTCATATTTTCTCTTGCTTTAACAAACAAAATTTCATTAAGAATCACGTACATGTGGGCTTTCACCTTGTGTGCATACACATACATGCTCACATGCACTTGGTGCCTTTGGTGGCGCTGGTCACTTCAATACAGGCTGTTCTCTGTAGCACTTCTGTTATAAATTAAGAAAAGAATTTGTCAATAAAATAAAATGGAGCAGAATTACACTGGGGTGTCATGTATGAGCTGGAAATTTGCTGTTTGTTTAGCAGGCAGATGGGTGTGTGCAAGCAAGATGCTTGCTTCTTTATAGGGCTTTCTGTCCACAAAGGGCTTTCAATGCCTTCTTGATTCCTCCCACTGCCCTCGGAAGAGGGATGAGCCCTTGTGTCTACCACTTCCATGTTTAGCAAAATGTGGTTAGAAGGGGAATGGTAAATATGGTCAGTTCTAGAGAATGAGCCAAAGTCAGTCATTCTCCAGCTCTGATTTGGATCACCGCTGATGGTGCAGAACAGCATCTACATCCCTGGTGAGATACTGAAAAGCCTCCTGAACTGGTCCCCTGGTTGAGCTGGTGAGATGTTGCAGGATTCCCCATGCACAGCAGGGAGCCCAAAAACGGTGCTGGGGCTGTCTGCTCCCCATTGCATCTCAGGTGGATTTTGTGCATTGCAGTGTTCCTCTGGCCAGGGCTGAGCCTGGACCCCATGCTTGGTGCAGATGGTCTTGAACAAGCCAAGAGCTGAGCCCAAGGGCCTGAGGCTGTGGCTTGCTCAGGGCCTGGAGGGGAAAAAAAAAAAAAAGAAAAAATTTTCCCTGCATAATGTTTTGAAAATATGGCCTTGAAAGTTCTGAGGGATAATAGTCACCTGCTCTTAAGATTGCATCTGATTTGCTTTGTGGAACTAGTTTTTTTCCCATCCCTTCCTTGCCTGTGTCTGGCTGCACACTTGTGCTTTGCTGCTTCCACCCAGCATGTCCCAGGATCCTGGCTGCGGGGAAGGGCTGCAACATGGCTGCCCCTCATCTTGCAGGTCATGGGCAGGGTTTACAGCTCCAAACCACCACAATACCTAGGGAGCACCAGGAAAAGAAAACCATGGCATGTGGAAGCTGTTGGAATCCTCCCTGCAGGTGTTCCTGCAGGGACCAAGTGTCCCTTCATTATGTGTGAACTCTCTCACCTGTTGTTACTCTTACCTTGGGGCCATTTCTGCTGCTGACTGGTCACTGCACCAGAAGAGTTTGGATCTGCCTGTGTTGAACCCAGAGGAGTGTGGTAAGAAAAACCTCAAGTTACACCTGAGATGCTTTGGGCACAGAAAAGCTCAATTCTTTCACTTTAAACATTCTGCAAAGCATGTTTGTGATGCTTGGCACAAGACAGACATGGTTACAGCTGGGAGCTCTGGGCAAAGATGAAGCAATAGGACATGCAATTACACTGACATAAATTAATTTTTCTTAGAACTTTTCATGAATGCTTTAAATTTTGCATGAAGCACTCAGGCATCAATGGACTCTTCATCAAAATTTTTCTTTGCATTTCCATGTAAGATGTATGGGGAGTGGATGCAGAAATGCAGATTAAAATTTTGTCTCAAATGTCATAACCTGAAGTAACAAAAAAGCTGCCACATAAACTGGGGACATGGGGTGTGCCGTCCAGCATTTGAGTGCAGGATCAAGAAAAGGGCAACAAAATATTGGGATTTTGAAATACATCCTCTGTATGTGTAACAGAGGTGGCTGGAGATGGCAGCTGCTGAGATGCAGATGAAGGTGTAGCTATCCCTCTATACATGACTGCCTGTCTCCAAGCTCCCAGGAAGGAACCAGAGAGCAGTCATTTTCTCTCTCCTGGTGCTCTTGGAGGTGCTTTGACACCCAGGTATCTGCTTTCCAGGAATGCAGTTTAATTCATGGAAAGGTGAGTGTGTCAGATTACTGTGAGGAGCATGTGGAATGGTTCCAATTTTTTTATGAGCCATAATTCCCTTATAAAATGCTGTGGCCACCCTGAGTTAAGGATGTGCATCAATTTTGTCACTTCAGGCTGTGGTGTACTTCAATTTGTGTATATGGGGGGATTTATGCCAGATCTTTTATCTGTCTCTGGAGACCAGGCCCTCCCAGAGGGAAAGTCTACTGTGAGGAGCTGCTCTGCCAAAGAGGGAGATTCTGTTTTTCTTTATTAATCATTTCTTTCTGAAAATCAATTAGCTGGCAGAGGCAACCCAGCAAGTCTCTCAGTAGCTATGGAGACGGACTGAGGAGCCAGGGGAGAAAAGTACAGTTTATTCATAAAAAGTCCAAATTTTGTGTTCTAGTATTTTTAACCTTTTAGAGACAATTATAAACTGTGTTAATTAGAAATGTTTATTGCCTGTTGTAAAATGGTGCTGGCTGCTGTCTGGACGGAAGGAGCTGTACATGCCTTTCCTCAGCTCCCCTAGACCCATACTCATCCTGCTGCTTTTGGTGCAAAATGGGCTGGGATTTATGTATGAAATGTGCTGAGTACTTTCTGTTCCTATTAAAATAATTTTGCACTGGAAGCCAAATGAGAGAAGCTGATGATTTAAGCATGGAGTATGATAATTAGTGTCAGGCTAGTGTTGTGTTTCACGAGGACCCCTTGCAGCCCTCAAGTCTCGCTCCAGCACCTGGGTTGTTGCTGCCTGTAAGCCCTTGCTGTGCTGGGGCTGATGTGCAGGTTTTGCATGTAGCACTGCCTTTGCTTCAGGTTAATTGATTCTTCCCATTTTCTAGCTGTTGGGCTGGGGTGTAAAGGTCTGCACTGTGCTGATGCGTCAGCCCCAGGGTTAGCTGGAGATGGTTTATTCAAGTTGCCTTTAAGAAAACAGAATATAGCGTTCCCCAGTGTGGTGCTGTACCATTTTTGGAGTGGGGAAGGGGCACAGAGACACAATTAGATGCCAAATATGCCCCTGCTGTGGACAGACGCTTTACAATATTGCAGGGTGGCCTGAATCTGCTTCTGAAGGTGGGGTATTGAAGTGTTCCTCAGGGAAAAAGTGTTTTCTCTGGGAGCAGTACTGCAGCCCCAGCACTGAAGGGTCCATGTCTGCTCTCTTGTCCACTTTCCTGTAGGCATCCTGGCCAGAAGAGATCACACCTCCTTTGGCCAGGGGCTGCAGTTTGAGCACCTCAATTTTTGTCTAGCACTTTCCAAAAGGAAATTGATCTGGTAACTGAGACAATGTTTTGTTTTGAATGTGACAAAAATCTTCACAAAATCTTCCATGCAAAAGTAATTTAAAGGAAAACTGCTTTGCTTCGAACCCCTCCCCCCCTGTAGAGAACTTCAAAATTTTCCTTTTAAAGGTCTGTGGTTTATTCTTTTTGATACATTGATTGTAATACACTGCATAGCAATAGGACCTTGGTCCTTTGGGTCATTCGTCTGTGGCACAGCTCTGAACCTCATCCTCAGAATCCACAGGAGGGTTTGTGAGGCAGAGTGTGTGTATGGGGTGCTGGGGAGAAGCCTGGGAGGGGTGGATGGCCCTGGCCCAGAGGATGAGAAGGTGTAACTTCTTGAAAGATATCAATGACAAAAGGTGTATCTGGGTTGCACTTTGAAAGGACCTTGGAATGAGCAATGGTGGAGCTGTCTGCTGTAAGGGATGCTTGGATTGCATGGTCTGCTGCATGGAGGAGGCTGTGGCTGCTGGCTTGTTAATCAATATAGATATAACTGGGGAGGACATGCTGGACCCCTAGATCTGTTAGCATGTCCCATAGATCTGCTAGTGTGTCCCCACAGCTCAAAGCCTGAGCTGCAGCAAATACCAAACCATCCGTAGATCCAGATCTGAAGGTGCTTGAACTCTTCCAACTGTCCCATGCACACCACTGGCTCCAGCAACCTAGCACCCTCCATGCTGCAGGAGGGATGAAGCAGAGAGGTGATCCCCATAGGGTCCTGGACCCTGGGGCAGCTTCTGCATGGGTGGGGGAGCACATGGAGCAGATAGAGACCATGCCTCTGAGTAGCAAATGTAAAAAATCCAATTCAAATCCATAAATACCATGAAATTCAAACTGCAGCCTGACTGAAGCTGTAGCAAAGAAGCGGTGGTAAAGGTGACATTTCAGGGTCCTGTAATTATATAGCCAGTGATTTCCACATCCAGTCTGACTGCTTTGCAAGGCAAGGCATATTTTCCTAGCAGCTAGCTTTCTGCATTTTAACCTGGCCATGAGAAATCAAGATATCTTATTCACACTTATACCTCTTCACCAGGCAGATACGTAGTAGGAGCCAGCATAAGTGACAATTTTGCTGTGAATGCAGGAAAGCCCCAGCATGGAGTTCATTTTGCAGATACAGGGCCTGAATTTATTCCTGGTCGTGTAGCAGTGTCAATCAGGAATAACAGCCTCAGTCGGTGTAACACAGCCCCCAGAAATTTTTTCAGCAGTGAGCAAGGTCAGAACTTAAACCCATATTTGTGTCTGTGGAGCTAAAAGTGGCAGATTTTTCCTAGTAAAAAGCAGCGATCCAGATCCCTGGGAAACGGTTATAGGTGCACATCCAAGAATATAGCCAGAGACCCATTTTCTAGCAGGTAATCACCCAGATTTACACTAGCATGTGCTGCAATGCATTGCCATAGGGGAGACTTCTCATTTTAATCAGGACAAAATAAAAAAGGGGGAGAAGACCTACAGCTCCCCCTTAGCTTGCAGTGTGCTGCTGCCTGAGCTGCTCCCTGGGTGCTGGAGTGACTTTGGGCTGCTCAGAGGAAAACCTTTTAGATTGCTCAGTTCCAGAAATACCATGCATATGTAGTGTTTAAAGAAAGTTGTTCTTATATTCTTTCATTTTCTTTCCCCAATTTTGTACAGCCTCCTTTGCTATTTCAGTAATGACTGACACCAAAGGCCAGCACGTGCCCTTCTCCAGCTGAGGTGGTGTGATGCTTTGTAGGCTCTGGGCTTGCCTTGCATTGTCACTTCAATCCACTGCTGGTTTCAGCCTCCTCTATGTGCAGTGTCCTTTTGCCCTCACTCCTGCTCCCCACCTGCTCAGGACCATTCCAGTTCTGCCGGTGTCCCAGGAAGGAAAGTGAAAATACTCATGGATGTCGGGGGGAGGATAAGTTGCCCAGAGTGACAAACCTATGACATTTTATACAAAATCTGCAATTTCATCTTCTTTTTAAAAAAGCCTCTAATGAGTACATTCCTGTGAAATCCTTTGCTGTTTACCTGTTACGATTTCTCCTCTGTCATTCCCAGCATGTTTTCTGCCTTGGTTTCTGCCCCCTCTGCTGTCTGGATGATGCTTTGTCCCAGGACACTGAGCTGCATTTGGGTGTGGGTCTGGGGAGATCTCTCTGTCAGAGCTGATTTAACAACTTTTTGGGCATAGCCTTTGCCTGAACACCAGTGCAAATGCAAGTTATACAGTGAGAGCAAAAGTGCTGGGGCACCAAGGACTATGGCCAAAAATGAGTATAACCTATGGCCCTGTGTTGGCTTTTGAGTTCAAGGTCAGTGATGGAAGGAAAAAAAACATCATCCCTTTCCTGCCTTGCTGTGCTGATTGCTTTTGGCAAGAACTGAAGATTAAAAAAATCAGTTCAGCAGAGGTACATGGCATCCCGCTGCCCATGTGCTGCGTGGCATCACACCTACACTGGCAGCCATTGCAGAAAACCCTTTTAGTTTCAGGATCTGCCATTTGGATTTTAAGAGGCTGAAGTGATAATTGACAGCCTGTGAGAGGGATGATACTCTTGCACTAGAAATGCTTGGAAAGATACTTGAGATCTGATCTGGACTGCCAGTGAGATCAGAGGCTTGAACCCAGATTTTGATTCTTAAGCCAGGAGCAGCGGGGTCTGAGACCTGCTGGGTGTTATGCCACACATCCTGCAGGCCAGCTTTCCCATGAAATACTTTTGTTCCAAAGGCCCCAGATTTGTGCCCATCCTGGTGGTGTTCTGTGAGCCTACCCCAAGTATTCCAAGTCTTGGCATTCCTCTGCTTAAATCTGAGATGGATGTTTTTTTACATCTGTCCCGTCTTCCATGTTTTTAATGTTTCTGTCTATATCATGCCTTTATATATAGTTGGGAATATTAGAAAGCTTTGTCGTTAATGTGTTAGGGAGCAGACAGTGTCTTCCCAGGAGGAGGTGTGCCTTATGAACTTTGCTTTAAGCTTCCAGGCCACTTTTCATTTGCTGCACTCGAAGGTACCTTGTGTTATATGTTGCACAGTTAGTGGGTGACGGCAGGTAGCAATGACTGGAGCTGTGTGCACTGGTGACACCTGGAAACTCATGCCAGTCCTGGGCTGAAAGAAGTATCCATATCCTCTGCAAAGGAGCACACTTGCTGCATCAGAGGCATTCAGCAGGAATGTCAATGAACCAAATTTAGATGTGCTACCAGAGGACAAGAGGAGGAGACAAACTTCTCCTATTTACACTGGGTGCCTGTTTGGCCTCATGCTTCTGGTGTTTATTTTTTTGAGTAAGCACCTGGGAGTGGGACTTGACAGAGATGTGCTCAGAGTGCTGCGCTAACACTGGCACCGAACTGCTGCTATGGCTGCACGCAAGGAGCTCACCAAACCCCACAAGTATCTGCCCTGTGGAGTAGGTCTGTGGTCTCTGCTTGCTGCATGCAGTTACCGAGTGGTGTAAGATCCTGAGGCTGCAGACAGCGGTAGCACTTTGGGGCTGCTCAGCCCCTGCAGGAGCCTGGGTATGACCAGGAGCAGGACAGCCTTACAGGCAAAACCCAGGGAGACCCAAGTTTGTTTACAGCAGCATCTGCTCGAGGCTGCAAGGAGCTGTTAAGATTAACTCCACTGGTGTGATAGGAGATAGGGAAAAGCTCTACTTCCCTAGAAGAAAGAGAAAATGTATAATTCTCTGCCCTAACTTGAATATTTTAGCTGCAACTCAGTATTTGTGCCTATTGCAGTAGTGCTTTGCCCTAGTGCCCTCCCCACCTCTCCCTAGCTGAAATCTGGATGCTGCAGCCATTGTATGGAAGGTGGGAAGAGCTTTATGGAGCTTTGAATTGCAAAATCAAAGGAGTGAATAATTCTGTGTAAATAAACAGAAAATATTTATGATGGGTTTGCATTTGGAAGGTATGGTGGTGATTTGGATAACACTTTTGGCTGTCTCACAGTGCTGGTGGCCAGAAATAGCCCTATATTATGGGCAAAAGAAAGAGCATATAAAACGGCTTAGTACAATTTTGGAGAGAATCCTTGAAAAATTAATTGTGTGTGTCCTGAGGAAGATGACATGTTAGAGTTGCTCTGGAGCATCTTGTGCTCTCTCTTCTCCTTGCCATTAGTGATCTGTTTAAATATTTCTGCAGCATTTGGGGCACTATGAATGGGGAATGCTAACCGTATTTTGGTATACTCTTCCTATATAGTCCACCCCACAGATGAAGGGTCTCCCTGCCCCCAGCCAGGATCCCTCCCTCCCTGTGGCCCCTGGGAAGATGAACACAGCAATTTGAGTGATCCTAGGGCACTGTTCCCTGGACCAGGGGAGAGGGGAGCTGTGTGCAGCTGCTTTGTGACACTAGAGTGACCTTAAATAAAATGATGTCTGGACTTTGAAGGTTGCTTTTAAAATGAGTGGACATAGCAGGCACACACATGATTTAAAGCAGTGTCTACCATGTTTAGGTTTTTGTGCATCCAGGGGGCTAGTTGTGTTTGTTTGAGATGGCTGTAAAACTGAGCACAAGCTTGATGGTATGTTGGACAGAAAAATGAAGGCAGGGATTACTGCCCTTGTCAGTGTTGGATACTTTGCTTTGACTGTAAACCTAATATTCATTTTTAACTCCCTGGCTGCTGGCACCAGTAGCACTTTCCATGCAGGGCTGAGTTTGCTGAGTCCTTTTGATGGATTTGTCCTGCTGTGGATAGTCACCCCTTCATGGAGGTGTCTTATCCCAGCAGAGATGATTTTGATTCTGGAAATGAACCTGGCTGGTGGCAGCGAGCACCCTGCATTGGGGCATGGGGATGCCAAAGCTGCAGGTCCCCTTCCTCGTGAGCTGCTGCCTGGGGAGCAGAGACCTGGTACAGCTGGACTTTACATTACATCCCTTTGTTGGGGGGCATCAGTTTTCAAATTCTGTAAGGGATTTGGCTTGCAGATGCTCTGAAAATATTCCCTTGAGTAATATTATTGAGCACCATACTTCTAATAAGCTATGTTCCAAGTTTCCACTTGCTGTGTCATCTACAGGGTTACAGGTAAGAAACAAACAATCCTGAATTCAGGCTAAGGGAAAGCATATATGGCAGCTTTTACTCACAAGGTATTACAGGCCTCTGCTCTGCTTTCCACACAGGGCTGTATTGCTTTGTCTCCCTCCGGCAGTACCTGTGCCCTGGGCAGCGGCGTTTGCTCCCCACTGGCCACTGGAGAGGGTCTGTGCACTGGCCCATTGCCTCCCTTTTCCTCCTCCATTCTCCAGAGACCTCAAGAAGTAAACTAATATAGTTTACCTATAGTAGCTTATTGCTTAAGGGTAATGTTTACCCTTCAGTGCTGTCATGGGGGAAAAGGAAGTAAATAAGACTATCTGAAGCAAAGAAATACTGAAAAGGAGTATTCAGTTCCTAGGCAAGACTTTATAGTTGATATTTTTAACCTAAAATGGGATATAGATTGGAATTTTCTGAACAACCCCATCTGAATAATTGGCTCTACCAAAATGTTACCCTAAATACTCTCCCTGTGCCCCTCCCTTGGCTTTCCTTTACCCGGGGGTTCACAGCATTTTGACTCTACTCTGTGCAGCTGCAGGTGGCCTTTGGGGCAGAGTGTCTGAATGTCCTTGTAGTAAAACCAGTTCAGTGACAGGAAGAATAAAATGCTTGGAAATCCTTTGCAGGGAGCTGAGGCCTTGGAAGCGAGTTGCAGCAGGAGCGCAGCCCTAGGGGCTCAGAGGGTTTGGCTGAATTTGGGCAGCAGGGACAGGAGGATCTCCTGTGATGGTCCATGGGTGTGTGAGCTTTTTGCAGAGGGCTGGGCAGACACAGATGCAATGTATTTTGCTCAACTTTCTGCAGAGAGGAAAAATTCAATTATTTCAATTAATCAAGCAGACATCACCCTGCTTCCTCAGTGCACTAGATGGTAGGGTTATAAATTAATGAATACTACTTTAGCATGAACAGCTCAAAGTTCTTCCTCTGTAGCAGTCCATGGTTTGAGTAGATAATAACGTAACAATGATGCTGAAGTTATCCCCTCTCGCACGAGAGGACATCCTTTCTCCTTCGAGAAACAAGAAGGAAATGAACCTGGAACTTAGTTTGCGACTGAAGCTGTCAGCGAGAGACCAAACCCCACCGGTGAGCGGTGCTGGTGCTGTTGGGGAACCCAGTGGTCTGGCACCTTTCAACCCTCACCTGGGTGTGCTGTGGGTGGATGTGAGCTGGTCTCACCAGAATAATTTCAGCCTGGTTATTTGCATAAATGCTGGAAGTGATGCTGAATGAAATAAAGGGATGCAACTGTATGTGGCTTGGCTCTTCCCAGGCTTCACTCCAGGGCAAACTGCAGCAAAATTGCTTTTTCCTCATGCATTTCTTTTAGTAGTGGGAACTTTGGCAGTTACTGATATGAATTGGAAAATGTCTGCTGGTGAGGAAGATTTTTTTTTTTTAATCCAAAGATGGCAGTGCCATCTTTGTTAAGCAGCCAATGCATCCAGGAGTTCCGGCTTTGCAAAGCAAACCTGTGCCGTCTTGGGTAGTATGGCACAGATTTTAAACCTGCTTAAAATAATACAGAAAGCTGTTACCATGCATCTTCATCATCATCACACCTGGCAGTTTGGGTGTTTATTATATCCGATTCCTTTTTGTTTGTCCCAGTGGTAAATTAGAGGTTTCTTTTGGAGATACAAACAAACTCAAACCAGCCACTTTTCTGGCAATGTTGAGGAAGCCTGAGCACATTCCCACTTTAGAAGAATGTTATTTCTCTATAATCTATCTTTGAAGTAGACAACTTGTAAAAGCTTTAAACCACACCATGCAACGCAGTGCTGCTTGGCTGGGCATGGAAAACCAAGGGCTTCAGGAGCAGGCTGGTGTCCCAGGTAGGAAAGCCCTCCTTGCATTTGCTGCATGCTTGACCCCTCGTGCTCTGGGTGCAGCCTCAGCAGCTGCTTCCCTGCCTCTGTCACAGAGGGAGAACTGCCCCACCAGCTCTTCTCTTTTGTGTCATTCAGTTGAGTATTTTCAGGATCCTGTGGATGTTTTGGCTCATCTCCCCCATGCCTCACAAACCAGAGAAGAGAAGGTAGTAGACAGCTTTAAGCAAAGCTGTTCTTCCAGAAGCATTCAAATCTTAACCTGGTAATGGCAGGAGGCTGCTCAATACAGTGCTCAGTATTACTGCATGCAGGTGCAATATATTCCTCTATTTTCCTTATTTCCACCTGTGTTTTCTCTAGATGACCAACTTATAAAATGTGCCCAGTAACAAACCAGACAGTTTTAAGTATTTACAGAATCAAATACACACATTTGAATTCAGTGCTTGGTATATTTTGAGACAGCAGAAAAGGTGCCCTGGTGATGCTGGCAGGCTTGCCTAGCATATCGTCCACTGCTGTGCAGGGGAGGTGGAGATGCTGACAGCCTCTCCTCACCACCTTCTGCCAGGGTTTTGTGTCGAGGAGCTGGAAGAGCCCCTTCGGGTGGTGGGTCCCCCTCTACTTGTGCACAGCGTGTGATGGGCAGGAGATGGCTCCTCTGGCATGAAACACAACCCCGCTCTGCCTGAAGAGTGCTCAGTGCTATAATAAAATGCAGTTTATACTACTACTTAATCAACTGGTGGGGTATCGGCTGCAGGGGTATTGGTTTACAGTACTGTAACACTGGGCTACATGGGGACACCGTAATTGGAGTCTCAATTCAATAAAAATCTCTCTAGAAAGAAGTAATCTTGTCTAGCTCAACAGTAGCAAACCAATGTCTAATTAAAATTAGACATTTTCGATTACTTTCTAAATGGATCTGATGACTTGGTTAATCTGAAGTGATGAGGCAACTCTGTCTTTGTCAGCATATTAAATATTACACACCATGCTCTGGATGTGATGCAAAAGGGTGAATGGCAGCTGCTGCTCCAAGTCCCTGTGCCCCTTGGTGTGGGCCACGTTCCCCAAAATACCTTGAGTAGAAGTTGTTTGGAAATATCTCCTCACATGTCCACCTGCAGAGAGCGAGTGCCTAGGAAATCCTGGAGAAGAAAATTATCATGGGTAATTAAGTGCCTTTTCAATATAGGATTGGCCTCTGGAAGCTGGATAAAAGAGCCAGTACTTCTTGATCCATCATCCTATGGCTATCAGTTGCCTTCAGATCCATCTTCAGCCAGCTGCTCTTTCATCATGTGGTATTTAATTACCAGTTGTAGCATTTTGGTACCTCAGACTTATCTGAGCATGAAGAGGTGGACCAGAATCCATGGCAGAAGAAGACCCCCAGCTCATCATGGAGCCTGTGGCATGGTAACATAGTCCTCATTCTGCCTGGGCTTGCTGAAAAACTTATTGAAGGTCTTCACACAAAGGCAGTTAGAGATTTAGAATAAACTTACTCCCTTTAGAGACAGACTTTGAGTCCTGGAAAAATATAGAGGAGGAAAGAGCATCCATGGACAGTGGCTTTGGGCACATCTCTGAGGCAGGTACCTGTCTGACCCACCGCTGCATTGGTAAGCTTATGTCTCCTGAAAACCTCCCTAAAAACGTTGCCTGTGTTTCAGGGTCCTGTGAATAAACTGTAGTGGGCTAATAGCAGGCTTGAGAAGGGAGAAAGAAAAGAGGAAAAAAAAAACTTCAGGTGTAATTACTCTGTGGTAAAAGCAATTAAATGCTGAATTTGTCCCAGAAAACTGAATCCTTGTGGGATAAATGCTTCATGCTCCAGCCTGGCAGCTCTTTCCCAGTCTTGTTCCATGTCACACCCACCCCTGTTTTGCAGCTCTGCTTGCTCTGCGCCTGCTGCCCAACACAATTCTTTCCGAAGTTAATATGTCGTGCATGAGACTGTTTATTAAGTGAAAGGAAGGTGAATTGGATGCATCTTCCTCCCTTTATAGAGTTTGCTACAAAGTCATGAATTGTTGGACCATGATTTTGCTCATGTATCCACTTTTGTGTGAGGCTTCAGTTGATTTTGGGGAGAGCAGGAGCTCTGGCCGTTACTGACCAATTTCTATCTTTGGTCTCTTTTATTTTTTTCTTCCCCTAACTCAAATAAAATTCCGTCTTTCTTTGACTGTCTCTCAACGTTTTCTCTCATGGCAGCCAAAGGGCTGTTATGTGGGTACAGGGCTGATGCTTGTTTAAAAAAAAAAAAAAAGGTGATTTTTGCTATCTTTGTAGCAAGCTGACTTTTCTATGGAAAAATTATATCTCCTCGCAAGAAGAGGGAAGAAACTCTTGACTTTTTGATAAAATGTTCCATTTTATGATTAGAAAAATGTTTTGAATTGTAGAATGCCATGTGCTAGTGTTAAATATTTGAATGCTTTTTTTCCTCTGAGTGTGCTGCAGATCTGGCTCCTGCTGTAGGGCACAATTCTGTAGTTGATTTGTAACTTAGAGCTATATGACTTGAAGCTTTTACCTCTTGGGCTCAGGATATAGGAGGAGATTGGCATGTACTTTTGTTGAAACACCTCATTACAGGCTCAGGAGAGAGCGAGCATAGTAGTTATCCCATTCCAGCCTGGGGATGCAGTTTGTCATGGGGAAGAAAGAGGCGACCTAGACAAATAACAGGGAAAATTGTCATCTCACTTGGCGCAGCTGGCTTTGTTTTTGCCAGGATGAAGAGCTGGTAAGAAAAGAAGCCAAAGACGTTGTTTATGTTCTATAACTTGTTGATAAATATCTAAGTCATGGCATGTGGCATCTTCACACAGGTTTCATGTTTGTAGTTTCACCCTTTGCAGAACTGCTCCTTCCATCCCTAGACCTGTTCTTCCCATATGTGGCAGAACCAGTCTTCAACTTCAGCTCCAATTCAGGAGCTTTCTTCGGTGTGTATTATTTTGTACTTATCTGCACTGAGTTTCATCTAATGTTTTGTTATTAACAGTCTGGAGACAAGAGACTACAAATAAGATGCCTATAAAATGCAGCTCCTAATCAAAAGGTGCTTTCCCAGATATTTCAGTGTCTTTCCTTAGAATAAAATGCTCTGGAGCTGACAGTCTTGGCTTTTCACATGCAGCCTCTGATCTCTGAAGGTGTTATTCCTCTATGTCTCTTTCTTCAGTGCTTTCTGGCCTGCTCCTCCGAGGGCTTATCCAGTACTGCTGCTGCGCCAGCCCTGCTTCACTGCAGGCACTGACAGCCTCGGCCCCACTCACATTCACAGTGTTGCATATCTACATAGTGAAAAACCATTAATTTTGCCTGCAGTCTGTTATGCCTGTTATGCATATCTCCCCAGCATTTTCAGCAGCTGATATAAACCACGTGTGGCATCTGCATGTGACAGCTGGAGAAGATGGCTCTCAGACAATGCGCTTCATTCAGATGCTTTTTGGATATCAAAATTGCTCCCTATTCTCTGTCTACTGTCAGTGTAATAGTTCTTGTGTCATAACTAAATTCTGACATCTGGTTTTTGCAAAGGGCATTGAAAAGGATGCAGATAAGTCCAGAAAATTTTTTATTATCCCTCTTCAGAGATGATGCTCAGTCTGCAAAGCATCTCTGAGCTGCCTGCATGGTGAAGTCCCTGGAAATGCCAGCCAGTGGCTTTTAATCCTAATGGAGAGCACTTTGATTGTAGCTTTAGACCAAAGAGAAGTGTCTCCTGTATCTTAGCTTTCTCAGTTGTACAAAAGCTTTCATTTCCCCTACAGTTTTATAAAAATAAAAGTATGTGGGCTTCTGTCTCACTGGCAGTAATTATCCATCCCTGGTCTTTTTTCTACAGCAGGTCTGTGCAGGAAGTATTGTTTTCCCTTCCAGTAGATCACACTGGTGGATGCAAAGCACATTTTGCATGCACAGTCTGGTTCCACTTGAATGCAAATTCTGTCATCTCTGTTTACTTTTAATACTGCAAATTGAAGTAGTGCTAGTAATTCCTAGCACAAATTTAGGATCTAGCTCTGACCTCTTAGAAAATGTAGCTCTTGGAATAGTATAAGCTGTTGTATTTGCTGACTTTCACATGTTCTTACTTTTCAGCAATACTGTTTTATGAGAAATATATATAATCTATCTGTACTTCACTGCTAAAGGCAATAAAAACGCAAGCAGTGAGAATGATGGTTTCTGACGACAGCTTTCCTGGGATGCTGTGCTTCGGCTCGCTGCTCCATCAGGGTGCAATGCTATGTTGTATTCTCTGTCTCTTCTCGGCACCATAAGAAGCAACGTGAACTAGTAAGGTGTTTGCTCATACACTCAGTTATGTTTCAAAGGGAGATGATGTTAGGCAATATCTTCAAACCTTCTAGCTGACCTGTTTTGTAATTCCATCACATCACAAATTTATAAGCAAATAGGTTTATTCTCCGAAACTCTGAGTAGAGAGGATCTGACAGCATCACAGGAAATATTTTACCAAATCCATGTAGTCCTGAAATATTGATGCTAAATGAATACCAAGGACAGGCTTACCATTGTACAATGGGCAGCGCTGGGAATCTCAGCAGACATGTAACTCCTGTTATGGGTTTTGCTGGTAAATCTGGGAGATGGTTTGCTTCCTTGAGCAGATCCTCTAACGTTTGTCTTGCAGCAGTCAGGCTCAGCAGGTTGCAGAGACATGCATGGCTGAGTGCCACTCCAAGTGACTGCAGTGGGACAAGCGTTTTGTCCCATCTGATTGAGGTCCCTCTGTTCTGCCCCTGGTAGTGTTTTGCAGCTCAGCATCGGCCCTTGTCGCTCTACTGCTCGGACTCTCCTCAGGAGATTCCCTGCTTGGCACCCAGCAGGAAGAACTGATAGATTTGATCGTGCCTTTTGTAACCTTCCCTGCTGAAATCCATCACTCACTGTGTGTGCTCTTGATTACAGAACAGGCAGGAAAAAAATCAAACATAAGTATTTCTGTCTTGGCTCTAAAAAGGCTTTATTTTTGGGGCGGGGGCGGGGGGTTGGTTGAGGGACAGGATGGGAAGTGTTACTATTTGCACTCTGTGGCTCTGGTGCTGTTTTCTTGTCTTCTTGAACACTTGCCTTGTTCTTACTTAGCTTTAAGGATGGTGACGCTGGCCTGGTACCATGCCTCTGTGTGGCAGATATAGGTAGAAATCTGCCTTCCCACTGCTCAGCTGTGTTTAGCCTTTGACTTGGATACCAAATGCATGGGCACTGCAGGGTGTGCGGGAGCCTCATGTCCACCAGTGGGGCATTGCTTAGTGCAGGAAAGCATACACCAAGCCTCATGCTGATCGTCCTTGGCAGCTGGGCTTGCATGGCTGAGTTGTAGAGGTGTAGTTATAGCTGATAAGTGGAAATTCAATGGAGAAGTGGAGGAAGCGTTATTCGTATCCGGTGGTCTGTCCTTTACACAAATATCCAGATGCAATAATGCAAATCTGCTCTTTGTACAAGGACCCAGACTGCAGATATGGCTGTGGTTTTCCTTTGTGTATTATATCGTGTGCTGTGCTGCTGCCATGGCTTTTGTGGTCTCCTGCTCTGTTCATGGCTCACAGCTCTGAACCAAAGAGTCTCCGAGGTACTCGGGGAGATTAAAAGGATGATTAAAAAATAACAACAAAACCAGATCTACCAGTCTTTTAAAAGGGGATTTATTTGTAATCACAGAAAGAGGAAAATGAGGTCCCAACCTGCTGTGCTGCAAAGAGGGAGAGTCACATTAAAGACTTGAGCTGGTTTCTGGTTCATTTATGATCTTCACCATCTGTAATTAAATGTAAGTTTATCTGGGCAGGATGTATCTGCTTGCTTATAGTGCACTGAAATATGATACTACTTTTTTAGCGAACAATACTGAAGTGTTTGTATTTTATTATTTCTCATGTTTGTTTAGCTTCGCAACTGTGTGAGGCGCTGTGGGAGCACGGTGCAGCAAGAGCATCCCTGAGTGTGGTACCGGGGACAGGCCATGGGAAGTCACTGAACTCCCTAGATAAGGTCAAGCTTTGGGATAAGCCCTATATACGAGCAATAAATAGAAAGACTTAATTTTTCTTTCAGAAAATAATTTTGTAATATAATTTTGACTTGCCTTAATAAAAATATTAGAAAATAATAGAAATTTTGCATTAGGAACTTGGAAACAGCCTTGTCTCTCCATATCATACCTTTCAGGTTGTTTTACATTTGTCCTTCTTGCCTTTGTACAAGAGGAACACCTTTTTATTCTATTTCTGGCATTGGAAAATGATTTCTAAAGCGAATAATCATGTAACACATCTACTGTTTTTTCTCACAAATCTTTGAAGAAAATGACAGCAGAAATTTTTTTTCTTCTGAATGTGTTACTGTCCTAACCAAAGCCCGAGCGCATGCCCTGCCCTGCAGCACGCAGGGGGGAGTGCTGGAGGCCTTCGCTTGCAACTAAGTGGTATATAGAAGAATTATGTAAACAGGTGCAATTATAGAACACAAGTCAATATTCTTATCCGTAGTGCCCAAATTATGAGCAAATTCTTGCAATCCTTCCTGACCTCAGCTGCTTTTCCAAAACCTGAAGGGTGCTGTTTGAGCAAAGGGTCATTGGTGTGATGCTCTGCAAAGTGCAGGCAGCCACAGCCACCTGCAAGGGTTTGTAGGGCTGTGGGAGAGTTGTCAAGGAGCTATTGGCAGGCTGTGTGCTCAAATTTACTAGTATGCAGCCTCTGTTCTGGTTTTATCTTCAGCATTTCATGCTCATAAATTCTGTTCAGTCTATTAAATAATTTCTCATTAAGAATAATTTATCGATGGGTATTGGATGGGAATCTTCAGGTGCAATGAGGCTGTGATGAAGCAAGCAGAGACATGGTGCTTTTTGCTGTGTCCCATTTGCAGGCAGTGATTTAGTTCCTGCCCCCTTTTTGTGCTGCCTCTCCTTAACAATACAGATCACTTTTCTAATGTAGTCCTGGAAGACCAATTAAGTACGTAATTTCTGATTATTACAACTGCCAAGAAAATAGAAACTTGTATTGATAGCAGCAGGAGAGGTGCATGAAGATTCTGGATTTCTGCCTTGTAACCTTTGGGAATGGTTGGGAGGTGGCTCCAGCTACTCGTCTTGCTGATCCACAGCTGTGGGTGTGTGGGAGCAGGACTGGGCAGAGGCAGTGCCCATTCAGGTGCAGCCAGCTGCGTTACTGCCCGACCCTTTTGCCTGTGAAATGCCTTTGAACCCATCTTCAGTTGTTCCTGCCTTGCATCGTTATGAGAGCCCAGCTTCTGAGGGAATTACGATGAGATAATGGCAGTAATCAAAACCAAATGCTTCATTATCTGTTGGATTGCTTATGGATCTGGATACTTTTTTCTTGCTTGGGAAGCAGAATATGTTGATTTAATACTTCACCATTTCAGAATGCTCAGCATTGGGGTGCAGGTTCAGCTACTAGCAACAAGGCTGGCATTTCTTATGCCACCAGCAAGAAGGGCAGTGATGGTTGGTAGGAAACTGAGTCTGCCTGTTTACAGCTGCATTTCTCTGGGCTGTATAGTTGACACTTTCTGGAGTGTTTGGGTTGTTTTTATTGCAATGGCAGAGTGTAACAGCTCCCAGCTGCGGAGTGGTCCTGGCCTTGCTTTGCAGCCTCCCCCAGGAGGTGTTTAACTCATTTGCTGTGTTTGGTCTTTCTGGATACCTCTGACACCCATGCCTGTGGGAAGATGGACAGAAAATTCCTGGAAGTGGGAACTGGGGTGGATGCAGGGCTGAAGGTGTACTGGTGGGTGCTGGCAGTTCCCAAGGGTGCCCAATGCCCATGGGTGGTGTGGGGTTAGGAGCCATGTGAGGATCACCACTGCTTTCCAAGCTTGTACAGAGTTATTTTTTTGGTTGAGCCTATTTCTGGATCTCTTATATTTCTGAGAGAGTGAGAAATTTATGTGCTGAGCACAGCACAAATGCCCTCTCAGGGCAACGCCTACACAATGCGGGGCTGGGGCTTGAGAGGGAAGAGGCTGCATGGGATGGATGGCTGTGCTGTACAGGCTGTGAAAAACAAAAGTCCCCAAAAAATCAAAAGGCAAAGAACCTGGCATAATTTTTTCCTACCCATCTTGATAATTAAACGTCTTGGTGTTGAGACTTTATCAAACTTAGTGCAGTTTCATGGCAATTCTGATCTCTAATTGGGGTCTTTAGGGAAAACCAGTTGGAATATTCAAAGCCATCTCTGTGTTTGATAATGGTATGCAGACCTTCCTCTTCTCTCTCTCTCTCTCACATCTTCCTGCATGAAGGAGTTCAAGTCTTGCGTACCCATAATATTAGTTTTGGTTTTATTCCTTTGGTGTTGGGGGATGCTGTGGGGCCATCCCACAGCCCCAGGATGGGGAAAGCAGCCTTTCCCCTGAAAAACACATCTCTGGGACTGCAGAAAGCAGCTCTGTAGCAGCAGGTTGGATGAGAGGAAATCACTTAACAGGTCCTTGCTAATCCTTGCTATAAATCATGTGAAGAGTCCAAAAATTTCACTGATACCATATATTGTTGCTTGTCGCAAATGCTGTAATATATCATTACATTGTCTGAATAGCATAAAATAACTAAAAAAAGAGCTAAAGGCAGGACACATCTGGCATGTCTAGGGAAAATAGGTTACATTTGAAAACATTAGCTCTTCCCCAGAGTCACTCCTGACCAGTTAACATATTTTTTGAAAGTACTAAATTGCATTTGCACTAGGAGCAAAATCATGTTTAAATTGCTATTAACTAACACATTTTCAAGTGTGGCCTATTTCTCCTCATTTAGAAGTGGCTGTTATAGTTGAGCTGTCACCAATGTGAGAAGAGATGCATGAAATGTGAAGAGGTAGGAAATGTTAAAGGAGGCTTTTTTATTATCCCCAATTTTTGGTTTGGGTTAATTTCAACTTTTGGCTGCAGGTTCCTATAACCCATTTTACTGAAACCAGTTTGTGCCCCCATTAAAAGAAGGGGTAAATAGTTTGGGGAATGTGGGGTTTCTTAGTGAAGTGCATCACTAACATCTCGCTGGGCAGGTAAGTAAGTCTAGGAAGTCTCTGGCGTTGCATCTCTCTGTGCCTCATTGTCCCTCTCAGTTTTGATGAGAAACTTTTTGTATTGTTCTGCCAAAACATTTGCTAGGTAGACATTACTAATCCTCTTTTCCTGTTCATCTGTTGTCTTGAATGGGTCCTTAGTGCTCTTACAGACACCATTGAGGGCTCAAAAACCCTATCGGAAATCAAAAGCTTTTACACCAACATTTGCAGAGTGGGCTGGAAATCTGATATATCCAGCCAAATGTCTTTGCCAGTCAAACCTGGGATGTGCTTTTCTCTGAAGTTTCAGGGTCTGGGAGCTGGGTGCCTGCTGCCTGCTGGGGCACTTGCTGCCTTGTGCCATTGGGTTGAGATGGATGCTGCAGAATTAGTTGAGTACAATGTACAGTCCAAACCTGGCCTTTACTAGGGTCAAGTGTTCACTTTTTTTATCACAAACTGAATTCAGCCCCTGGTTTTACCACCTGATACACATTAAGATTACAGCTTACCTGTTCTATGAAAAGAGCACTGTCATCTGAGCTGACATTTTTTGCTAGTGTAGATTTTAAATAGCTATTTGAAGTATAGACTGATACTTTATTATTTTGCCCTTTTTCTGTTCTTATTGATAAGAATGACTTTTCCATTAATTACTTTTCTGTTAATTACATTAGACTAACAAATAATTTCTATGACAAAGACTGTTAGTGAGGTTCAGGGGCTGAGCCCACTGCAGCGTGCTCCTGGCATCAGGGTTTGTGTGCAGCCGCTGCCCTTGGAGCAGATTATATGCAACCTGCTGCGGGAATCTGAGCTTCAACGAGGAGCTCCCGAGTCAGAAATCAGAGGGCAAAGAGCCTCCAGACAACAGCTTGATCACACATGCTGGCACACATAAAAGTCATCCTCTGCAGAGAGCGGAAAGTAGAGGCAGGGTGGGCTGCCCTGCCTGGCAGGGATGTCCTGGGCAATCAGCCTGGTGCTGCCATGGACATGATTTTCTCTCCAGTGTCTCATCATGTCTCTTCTTTCAACATGCACGTCATGCTTAGGAGTTGTCCAAGGGGTTAATATTGCTGTAGAAACTAGAGATGGGAAGTCTGGGAAGAGAACAACCTAAATCGGCAATGAAGAGTTCAGTAGCTCAATTTGACCTGATCGAGTAAAGGATAAAACCCCTTGCTGTTATCTTAACAGGAAATGAGAGCTGTCAGAGGATGAAGGACTGCAGGTCTCGCACATTGCTCCATTGCTCAAATAAACTGAGGAAATTCATCTCATCAAGGGGCTAAAGCTGTCCTAGTCCCATCCATGGGCTCTGCAGCCATGTAACGCTGCACGTGTCCTGCAGAGCAAACATCAGGGCATCTCGGCTCTGCTGCATGTGGGATGTTGGACATTAAATAACCTTTTTTTAAATTTATTTTCTCTGTTTCAAAATCAGGCTGAAAATTAGTTAAGAATGGATATGTGAGCATTAATTAATCTCGGTCTATCCAATTCTGTTTAAGCAGTACGTATTTTTAGCTGCTGCTCATGGTGATAGTTTTGTGAGTTTATTAATAGTCAGACTGAATTTTTGTGCTCCTCTGCTCAGGAGCAGACTGCTGGTGGTGGATGAGCAATAGGCTGCTGTGGGGAAACCTCGGGTTATCTTCTCCCCAGAAAGTGGCAAGAGCCCGTGGTGGTAACAAGATACAAAACAGAAACAAAACAAAACCAAGAGGATTTTGTGGTTTTAAGGGGATGAGACAGCTGACGTTTTCAAGGGCTTTAATGAAGACTGTGTTTTGCTCATAGCTGAGGTATGCATGGCAAGGGCTTTGTGGAAGGAGGCAGAGAAAAGTCAGTAAGCCAAAATATTTCCTTGGTGCAAACCCCTAGGGATCCGGAAGAGGCCAGTGCACGGGCTGGTGCAGGTGCACTGGGGAGACAGCCCAGGTGAGGCTTTGGGGATGATATATTGAGTGGCAGCATCATACAAATGTCCAAGTGAAGCTGGGAAGAGCTGAATAAAGGCACCAGCCGGTGGTGTTTGGGGTGGGAGTGGCTGTCAGACTTGCAGAGCTGTACAGCCTGGCAGCTCTGTGGGTTCAGGCAGCCTGTAAGTCCACAGAAAGAGGAGGTGTGAAAGGCCATGCATTAGCGGAGTCCCTGGCTCTGGGTTCATTACATCTGGGCATTTTGGGTTCTTTCTGGAAATCTGCTTCAAAGGGGTATGTTTCAGAGATTTCTTTTGGTTTGGTTTCTTGCATTTGTGGCTCCCCAGTAAATCTGGATGATTTCTGGAACAGCAGCAGCGTCTGGCCCAGGGGGGTGTTGCTGGTGCTTACGCACAGCTCTGACAGCTCTGCGGGCAGGTTCGCTAGCTCTCACCTACTGTTGCATTTCTGCCAGTTTTTCCAATTGCAGCAGCCCTTGTTAGAGATGTGTCCTGGTTTCAGCTGGCATAGAGTTAAGTGTCTTCCTAGTAGCTGGTACAGTGCTATGTTTTGAGTTCAGTATGAGAAGAATGTTGATAACACT
>JANZLQ010000095.1:1610492-1665542 GCA_026212715.1 Elanus axillaris | reverse complement strand
TCTTCTTTTCTGTTCTATTAAACCGTTCTTATCTCAACCCATGAGTTTTACTTCTTTTCCCAATTTTGTCCCCCATCTCACTGGGTGGTGGGAGGAGCAAGTGAGCAGCTGCGTGGTGTTTAGTTGCTGGCTGGGGTTAAACCATGACAAGATGTTATGCAAGTCCAGTTATAGAATTACAATGGTTTTAGAGTTTACACAGTGTTATTTGTATAGAAGAGTGGCTGCTGGTCTTCATGGCATCAGGGCTTTGACTTGCAGGGCAAGTGGTTGTTTGGCTGCAAGGCAGGGCAGTGGAGCAAGGCTCAGAGCAGTGGTGAGGAGCGGACGGCTGTCCCACCATGGGGTGCCTTGTGCTTTAAAACACAGGAGAGGGCTTGTCAGACTGGGCAGTTTTTGGTGCAAAGGCATTTTCTCATTTCGGGGCTGGCTGTGATGAGCTTGGGCAGGCCTGGGCTGCCAGTGGGAGTCTCAGCAATGCAGATTGCCCAAGAGGGTTCCTCCCATGTCCACCTGTAAATGATCCTCCAGTGCTGGGCATTATGGGCATGCAGACATGCAGGAGAGTTTAGTGATTGAAATTGCTGGCATCTCCCTGCAGCATGGGTGCATTTGAGACCTGCATGCACAGTGCTCTCAAGCTGCGCTGCTGCGAGCTCTGCTGTGTGTGCTGTCATTTGCACAGCTGCATCCCCACCAAGCTGTTGCCAGTAGGACCGCATCCATCCATGTGTTGCCATTGCCACCTTTCCCAAACAGGTGCATGTGTGCCACAGCTGAGATTGTTCCGCAGGATTGCGGGAACTTGGTTGCAATAGTGTGTTTATTAAAGACAAATTACCTATGCAGCTCACAGGTATTGGATGTATTTGACTTTACACGGATCAAATATATCACTGTCTTTTGAAAAATAAATAATTGTTACTCTTCATCCATTTAGTCAAGCAGAATCTGACCCAAAATTCCCCTTGTAAACCTTAAAGATTTCCTTGACCCACCCCTTCCAAACAACACAATGGACTACCTGGGCCTGATCTGTGACTGATGGCCCCACATCCATGGACTATGGAAAGCCCCACACTGCGGAATTAAGTGCCCCTTTCTGAGAACTGGCTGATGGCTTTTGTTGATGTGGGGTCAGGGGCTGTAATTTTGGCAAATTTATGCACCAACGGTGTATCTGGGAGGACAAGAGCATGTGTCAGTGCTATTGTTTGGCACTGGAAAATGAATATGTGGGGAAATTTGGGAACAAGACCTGCAGCAGAGCTCGGGCTTGTGCCTTGGGTGGGGGTTGGCCAAGGCTGTCCCAGGGAGGGTTGGGGGATGCCTGTTGTTCAGTGTTGGTGAGGTCAGTGCTTGTCACCATTGTAAGACCAGGGCCCTCTGGCATGTCTGTGCTAATGGTGCTCAGGTCAGGGAGGCTCAAGCGCTCCAGATATTGATTGCATTATTTTAATGTCAATTTTTTATTTTACCCAGTAAAGGGCCTCAAGCAGCCTGCAGCAGGAGGGCGTAGTCCATGGTGGTCCCCATGCCTCACAAAGCCCTTCTGCAGGAGGCAACCTGCTCCCCTGGCTTGCTTTGCCTCTGGAGGAGGGCAGAGGTGAGCAGCTGCCCAGATTAGCACTGCCTCTTCTCCAGCACTGCTTCTGCTCTCCTCTGCTCAAAACCTGCAGCGAAGCCTGGAAGTAGAACAGTAGATGTACACAGTGCGCTATGCTTCCAAACTCCAGTGCATGGAGGTGTTGGCAGCCGAAAGCATCCATCCCCTAATTAGCAAAAGATTTAAATATTGTTGAAAATCTTGAGGAAATCAATAGACACATTTAATGACCTCCTGTTGAAGGATGGCTTGAGCTATAGCAACTATTGACCGGGCTATAGCACTAATAAATGAATGAAAACCGGCACCCCACGCATCTTCTGCAGTTCTGCTTGGAGATGCTGGTGGGACGTAACAGTTATTGGTCATGGGAACAAGATGTGTTTACTCGTGGCTTCCTACGCATCCACTGTTCTAAGCTCTCTGTGAGCATCTGGCTGAGGTGGGTGATCTGCTGCTTCCAGCAAAGCTTTGAGGAGTTTTATCTCCAGCTTCAGTGCGGGGCACAGGGTGCTGTGGCTGACATGCAGGGTCTGCTGAGAGTGCAGAACACAGCTCTCGGGGACACTGAGGAAAGTCTTTGTGTTTTGTCACAGCAAACATCAGCCTGGGACATATAAACAAAAAGCTGCAGTCTCATTTGGGCCAGCGCCAGTGAGGCAGGGTAGAGGTGGGTGTCCTGGCTGAAGGCAGAGGGATGGAGCCATGATGCTGCTTCTCTGGAGAAAACACGCAGAAACATCATAGTGTGTCCAGATTTGCAAACTTCTGTTTGCAGTAGGATGTCAAGTCTGCAAAATCCAGTAACTACAGATTTCATCCATCTTCACTGAAATACCACTTTCCTGGATTCCAGATATTTGATTAGATTTAATTTGATTTGATACTTTTGATTATTGGTTTGATTCCTTTGAAAGCCATACACTGATTGTCAGAGAAGGAAAACAAATTTTTTAAAAAAGATTATTATGAACTTTTTAGGCAAAATGGAAGTGAAGTCAGCCACAGTTCCTTTTTTAGCTCTTTTATTCCTCGCTCTGTGTTGTGACAGTGCTGTTCCTTCCGCTTAGCTAAGAATAACCAAAAGTCTCGCAGGAGCAGGCTCAGACATGTGCTTCCTGGGGCTTCATAAGAAGAGTCAACTTTGCAGGAGTGTGTGAAGGGGAAAAACACCTCCAGCAAGTTGTCTTTGTGTTGTCTTTACTGACCATGACTGTTTTTCTTGTCTGCTACCCTTTCCACTGTATAAAATGGCTGTGGACTTTAGCTGCAGTTAGGGGATGAATTAAAGCTAAATCCAAACCTTTCTGTAGCTGATGCAGAGATCCATTGGTTATCAGTCTGGCTGACTTTTAATACTGGAGCTGGTACACGCTGCTCCCAGAGGAGCTTTTCCTTGTGTTTCCTTCTGTGCAGACTGCCAGGGAGCAGCAGGGTGGGTGGGGGCAGGTCCCTGTCCCCAGCTGAGACCCCCTTCCCCACGAGGCTGGGGCAGGGGCCAGCTGCAGCGAGCCCTTCTGCTGTAGGCTCCAACACTCTGTGAGGCAGTTGTACTGAGGAATAGTGATAGATTCACAGCAAAGTCCGTAGCTGATGGCAGGGAAAGCAGCGACAAAAAGGCACACAGATGTCCCCATCTGTGCCCTGTGCCACAGTGTGTCCCAGACATGGAGGTCGCATCCACACCTTGCCCTGGCGAAGAGCTGAGTCCTGCTGACTTGTGACATCCCTAGTGAGGTGTCCTGACCAAGCAAACTGCCTTGGCCACCCCTGGGTCCCCCACCTCCAGCAGTGTGTCGGCTTCCAACAGGAGTGGCTGAGGCTCAACTGCTGACGTGGATGGTGAGCGTGGGCATGTGGAGAGAGGGGCTTCAGTCGGGGTCATCTGCTTCTGTGTGTTTGCCACATCTCTGCTCAAAGCTAGTGGCAAGCTGATGGTACTAATGTGGCAATATTTTTTCTTAAGAGACGGTACATACATTTTATGCATATGGTAGTATATATAACACACAATGATTTCTATCTTACCCAATTCCTCTGAATCCCTTTTCAAACAGGACTGTGTTCACCAGCTCTGTTGGGAAGCTGTCTGCATGCTGGTGAGGTCCAGGTGATACCTCTGACCAGGAATTGCTGCATGGCAGCTCGTAAAGGGGTTTTGAATTCATTGAGTTGCTCAGTATTGCAATTACACAGGGCCTGATAACTCTGAACTGACTTGATCAGAAAACTGCTCTTATTTATTCTTTTATTTGTATTCAACCCTTAGCTATGCAAAGAAACTTGCATTTGCTGTGGTAGGATGAGAAGCAGGCTCCTTGTGAGGACTTCACCACAATCATGAGTATTTCCACCCCACACTTTCAGATAGATTGGAAAAGCAGCAATTTCATTACAGGAAATTCAACTCATTCTTGACACAGCTATTATATTGATTAGATGAAACAGTTTTGCATAAGTGTGGTGGCAGCAAATGGCAACTTATGCAATAGGGGTTTAAAATAATCTAATAGGTTTTTTCCCACAACTATATTTTGACCAAACTTACAAAGATGTCATCTTCACAGACAATAACCCAAGCTGCTAAGCACAATGTGCTTACAGCCTTACATGCACTTTATAGGAGATCACCAGTTATGGGATATCACCATTTGTAAATTAATTAACCCTGAGTGCACAGCCATTTGCAATGGGCAACAATATATAGCAGCAGCTATAAAACTACTTTTATGCCTTTGTGAGTATTTGTGGACCAAAGAGGAGAAAAGTCATTAATACTTATTTTCTGCCAGCTTTTAGAGCTTAGAATTATCTCATTAAGCGCTGAAGGAGAGATGAGCTCACAGTAAGAAACCTGGGCTTGAAACTTGCAAATGATTGCTGAAAGCAAGGTGAACATTCTTAATGCTTTCTTAAGGTCTTAATATGCAGGACTTTGTTTCAAAAACATCTTTTCTCCTGAGTTGTTTTTATTGTAACTTGTCCTGTCTCAGGTATTTGTTCTTTTTTAGAATATCAGGTTTTGTTTCAAGTCTTTAGATTTTAATAATTGATTTTATACCTTTGGATATCTGTCTTCTGCTTCTGGCTACTAATGCCACCGATGCCTGCAGTCCTCCACCTACCCGCCATACATGCTGAAATGCATCAAAATGTACCACACATCCTGGCATTTATTTTGCCCTTGTGCTAAATCTAAATAATTTCATTTCATGTAGTTTTCATACCTTTGCTGGCAACAGTTAGAGGGGGTTTGATGAAAAACGTCAGCAATGGTAGGAGCTGCAAACGCTGCAGCCCTTATTTGACTGTGACCTAATGGTAGCTTCATCTTTTGGGCAAACAGACTCCTTGGATAAAACCTGACCTGTGCATAACGGAGATGCCATGAAGGAACACCTCTGCTTTTTGCAGATCACTGGTATCTTCTGGAGGTGAACATCACAAAAAGTTTGCTGACAAGCATTTGGCTGAATGTATCACAGGTCCCCACAGTGGGGAGGGTGGGAGGCCATATCCTGCACAGCCCAGCATCACCCTCTCTGGGCAGATGTAGAACAAACTGTGCTGCTGATTCAGCCACTGAGCCCAGAGGTACCTTGTCATTTAACCCTCAGGTGCAGCAGCAGAAGCTGTGCTGATGCCAGTGGCTATTGTCCCTAGTTCAGCTTCCTGAGAGTTGCTGTCAATATTTTACATTGAAAATTCACTTCTGCAGCCTGCTCTTTAACAGCTGAAGCTGTTGATGTTTGCTAAGGCATGCAATGCAGAATGTGCCAGAAGAGATGTGCAGGGTACAGCTTTTCTTGTAAAAAAGCAAACAAAAGCAAGTTTAAAAACAGTTGCAAGTTTGAGATTTTGCTCAGTTATTTTTAAAGGTTCTTTCCCGAAACACCCCCTCAGGAGTGAATTCTTGTTAAATATTCATGGACCTTTCCAGCTGCCAGCCCTCTGTTCCCAACTGCTGTGAGACCACTGGAAGGAAAGAAGAAGTGCTGTTAACTGCTGGATACATCCCCCTTTGCTGAGTGAGAGCCAGCACACAGGAGGCTTTCCAGGCTGTTTCGCAGAGGAGGCAGGAGGGAGGCACCTGCCTGACTTGCAGGAGGAATTGCAATCCTTTCTGTTCCCCAACTCAACCCAGCAAAAATCCCCCAAGAATGTGATCTTCTGCAAAGAGCACAGCAGCTTTCTGCAGACGCCTGCTCTCCCCCTGCTCCATAATGCATCATTAAATCAGCAAGTACTTGACAAAATTGGATCCCAGTACATAGCTGAAGTTTGTAGTGCCACTGCAGTACAAATAAACATCTTCACCACAGCTGTAAGCTGTGGGGCTTACAAGATAAAAATGCACTCATCTCCTACAAGAAAACATGGGAGAGCTCATACATTGGCAGGTGATTCTTACAACAATGGTATCTGGAACCAGGCATCCTTTTTCACTGCTGATTTACTGCCTTTTTCCTGGTTTTTTTTTTTTTTGAAAAAAAAAAAAACCAAACAAAAACCCCAAAAACCAAAACCAAAGCTGGCTGGTGTTGGTATGATGGTGGTGCTCCTAGAAGGAGGGCTGGGCCTCAGTATTGCTGAGTCAGCGCTTTCCTGTTGCGGATGATGGCTGGTACCAGGTACTAGTCAATGTGGGGTAAGTGCAGCTGCTGCATCCCCAGAACCTGGTGCTGGCAATTCATAGCAAGGAGCAACCTGCAGCAGTGAAGAGAGTAGCTGATCAGTCAAAGAGAGTGCGGAAGTAAAACATACAAATTGGAAAGAAAGATGCAATGTATTAATTAGCAGTTGGTCTGGAAAGCCAGTATTTCAGAAGTGCTGTTTTTTCTTATTAAACTTGACACAGCTGTTTGAAGGTTATCTGGAAAGGGGATAAGTGATTTTCCTGAAAGCAGGTTTTGTGTTTCATCATTTCTTTAAAGCATGTTATTGCAATTACCATTTACCTAATGAACTCTTAAAATTTAATTAGCATAATCGGTGCCAATTTTGCGAAGAAAGATCCATCCTGCTGTAATAAAAGTTTAGATGAAATTCACCCATCCCCTGCAGAGGCCTGGCAAATGGCTTCTGGGGACATTCCCCAGCAGAACCAAGAGCTAGTTTTGTGATAGCTTTTCCCTTCACATTGCTGGTGGTTTGCTGGGGCAGCAGCCCAAGTCTGGGGGTGCTTGAGCCACCCCAGACACATGGAGCAGCCCAGCTAAGTTGCTTTGGTATGAGCACAGCATCATATTATGTTGGCTTGCTCACTGGCACTGAAAATACAAATGAGAACAAGTTTGAAACATAAATATTTTTATGTGGAGAGAGACCTGTCCTTGGGACATGGTGATCAGATGAGAACATGCATCTACCCCTGTTTGACAGTCATGGAGAGGGGATGTGATCTGGTCCTGCTCTGAGTTGGTCTGTGTTGGAGTCAAGTGTGAAATGCAAACACTCTTGCTTCTGTTTGTGTCCTGATCACAGGAGCTTTCCTTTTCAATTCAGCTACCTGGAGAATCATTCAAGTTTTGAACCCTTCCCTCCCCAAAAGCGGCGTGTTACCTACTCATAAAAATATGTCATGGAGGTTCTGGCCAACATACAGATAGAGGAATTAAATGTATGACAAACATCCTTTACATCTGGCACATAGGAGCTGATAAGTATTTCCAGCTGGATTTGAAATAAAAGATTTAAAAGCTGCTGGGTGAGGGGCTGCCCAGCAGGATCAGTCAGTGACAGCAGCAAAAGCAGTTTTTCCAGTAGGAGGCTGGGGTGCAGAGGCTTGCCCCCTTGCAGTCGTGCCCAGCCCCTCGCAGGTGCTCCAGGGGACCCAAAATGGATTTGCCAACATTTTTTTCTTCCAAAAGTGTTTATTTTTCCCCAAAAGTATTCCAGAGTTTGAGGGAAGTTTTGCTAGAACAGATGCCTGACTGCAGCCACTCTGCGAGCAGTGAGGCTTTCTGTGATACTGCTTCAATGAGAAAAGCTGTTCTGCAGCCAAAGCCTCACTTCAAAGTACCTGTATTTTGAATATTTCTCTTAAATGAATTTGACTTTGTTAATTTTACTAATATAATACAACACAGAAAAGCATATGTTGCTGCAAAACAGTTTCCCAGAGGGCTGCCTGTAGGTGCTACAGAGTGCCACATGCTTTTGCATGCCTTACCCATGTTGCAGAAGCCTTCCTTCTCCATTGAATAAATTCTTCTTGGTATTTGCTTAAACAGTCTTTGAGATTACACCCTTCTGCTAAAGAAGTCATTAATTTAGCAGAAAGCATTGAGAGCCTGGCTCTGGCATCCGCATGGAATGCAGGAGGAGTTGCAGAGCTAGGCTGGGAGGATGCTCATTTACACCCAGGTGTGCCAGCGCAGCAGCATGTAGGAATAGTTATGCTCCTTAAATGTGGGTTAGGTCTGTTTGTCCTCTCTCTTCCCAACTGATATCTGTAGTCCCTTCTAAAGATGAATTGTCATTGCTTGGGCTTTAGTAGCTGTAATTTTCACATCTCCTGCTATTCAAGTAATCGGCTCCTGAGCTGCTTTTCGTCTTCCCAGCCTCTTGCATGAGTGGTTAAATTTGTGTGAAGCAAGACAGGAAAATGTGAGATTTAAGACATTGCACAAACAAACGAAGAGGACACTGTCTTTCTTCTGCTGTACATTAGTCTCTTTGTTTCCGGAGTTCAACGTCTCCCATTCAGGGGCTCCTCAACAAGAAATGTGCTGTGGGAAAACAAGGCTTCTGCTGCAGCAAGCCAACTGCCTGTTATGTAGGAGTGTCCCTTCTATCAGGAACCGTATGTCAGGAGATGTAATACTTTATGTAGATTGTTTTCACTGTTATTGAATAAGGAGGCACAGCATTATGTGGAATATCAGCCCAAATCTTGGGAGTCATGTTCCTGTACCCTTCATATAACCTGTGCAAACATGGTAAATACACCCTTCCAGTTCCCAGCAGCAGTGGTACAGAGCCCCCAGTCCCCTTCCTGGGCTTGGGGGTCTCCCTGGGGGTTGCAGAGTGGGTTTGTTTTGTTTGGTAGCACAAAAAGCCAAGTGTCAGGGTTGAACATGTGCATAATCAGTGTACCGATGGGGCTGGCTGGGGTTTGATGTTTGGGTTAACTTCAGCAAGCCCTATTATAAAAATCTATATGCCTGTCTAAAAATTTCCTTCTCATTTCAGTACCCTGGTGAAACTCTTAATTTGCGTAATTACATTGCCAAGAGGCAATGTACGTGTTAGGAGCTGTTGATGGCTCATATGGCAGTGGTGCCTGAGGCCAGTGCTGGTGTGGGTGCTGTGGGAAGGGGTGGTGCAGCATGAGCCCTGACACGGATGGGGTCAGACCTAACACCTCCCAGCTGTGCAGGAGTTCATTAAACATTGTCGGTGTGGCCAGAGGGCTGTGCCATGGCCATGGCAGTACCAGTCCTGGTTAATTTGGCGTGAGGGTTGAGGAGGGTGGTGGGTGTGCAGGTGACACCTTCGTGGCTTTTCCAGGAATGCATTGGTAGCTTCCGTTAGAAGCCATCGCTTCCTAGGTCCTGCGGGATTCAAACAGATACTTGCCCTAGAGAAATGTAATTGACCCTTGACCTGAGGTGTTTCAGCCATTGTTGTTTTTAAAACTAGTCTCCTGTTGTGTCTTTGCATGTATTTAAAATAGAATAAGCCCCTTGTGCTGTACATTATAAAATAGAGGCTTGTAGCTTCCAAAATTGTTAGTAAAACTTAATATTTCAGGAACACAGAAGATCTGTAGCTAGAAATCAATATTTTATATTCTTCCTTCAATATACATGTGCTGAGTGGTGGTGTTTGGGAGAGAATGAAGGGCAGCAGCCTGCTCCTGCCTTTCCCTCTGCTGTGTTCTCACCCCAGTAGCGGGGCTCCCTCGGCAGTTTTTGGGGAAAGCCCTGTCTCCCCTGGGGCAGCAGAGCAGCAGATCACATCTGTTCATCTTTCCTTATAAAATCTGGAAATAACAGAGATGAGAACCATTTAAAAAACAAAAAATAGTAACAAGTATGGCCAGAGCTGAGCATCGACAATGAGATTGTCTCTGTACAAAATTAAATTCCTGGTGGAAGTCATTAGCAATATTGCTAATAATTTACTGTGCTGTATTTCAATATAGCAAGTGGCTCCCGAAGTGCATTTCCTGAATAAATTAAAGCCTAAGGGTTAATTCTCCTGTCCTTTGTAATGGTTTCACACCTATATCTCCCCTGCAGTGGCCATCCCCGTCTCATTGCTGGGGAGAGCACAGATGCCAGCCCAGCAGTGCCAGGCTCCTTCAGGGGCTTTGTCCCCTCTCTTTGGTGACCACAGCAGTGTGTTCTTCTGAGCAGAAGAGCTCCTTCGTACAGCTAGATGCAGTTTCCCCAAACTCTTCAGCAGCCTGAGGTGCTACACCTCTTGTGCCGCTCGGGAGGAGGGTGTCAGGAGGGAAAGCAGCCAGACACTCCCTTGGAGTTGCAGATCTCCATCTACCTGGTCTCAGCCCCAGGAACTGCTGCTGCTTATTTTCATGGGGTTTATACATACGTGTAGAAATAAGTGTGGAGGACAGAATAGCTGAAGCGTTAAAAATAAAATTAATAAGATACTTATCCTTACAAATAGAAATAGTACCTGCTGTTTCTAGCTGGTACACTTATACTGTTACTCCCTTTGCATACTTGCTGGAGGTGATGGCCTTGCACTTCCTTTTAAAGTATTTGCAGACTACAGAGACTGGATGCTGCTTGAATCCAATGCACAGGGGACTGTGCAGCTGGATGATGAAAAACAAAACAAGACCACAATACCACAGATGATATTTAAAAAATTTTTCTTTTGCTTCACGTCATAGATAAAAAGCACTGCTTGAGATCTGTAAAAATGGTAATAAGAGAGGAGGGAAGAGCTGGACCATGCTCCCTGGCTGCCCAAGGATGGGGGTCCCAGCACCCCATCTTTCTCATCCCTTTGACTCTTGGGCTGGGGACTAGGTTTGCCTTCCCAGCAGTGCATTTGTGTGCAGCTCCGTAGCTGTCACTGACACCAGCTGCAGCTCACAGCTATCAGCCTTTTTCAGCCTAGAGATGCTGGAAGCTGTAATCTCTGTATTTAAACACACAGTAAGAACACTTAAGGCCTTCTTCAGTATAGGTAGCATTTCATTCCACCTTCTTCACCTCCCTGTTTTGACTGATAATAATTTATTTTTGTTTATTAATATAAAAGGTAAAGGTAAGTTGCTTTTAGGCCAGCCCTTCATCTCGGGTCTCTCAGCAAAGCTGCCTGAGGTCATGCCTGTGCTCAGGAGAATCGCACCTCAAGCCCCTGATAGTGCCTCCAGTTTCTGTGGTAACAGCACGTCTCCACCGTTTCCACTTCAATATGCTAAAAAAGTTATTAATAACAGTGGAATTTCTTTCATATGACTTTTCATTTGAACGATGCCAGGTTTAGAGTTAAATTGGCCAGGTATTTTGCTTGCCCTAAATTCAAGCTGATGTTAACGGCAGATGAAGTTGCCAGTAATTAGGAGCAGTGCCGCTGGGACCCACCGTGGCCAGGGGCAGTTTCCAGGTTCTTCCCATGTCTGCTGGGAGGCAATGGGAACCTTTGCTCGCTGCTACTTGTAATTGTTCTGATTTCTGATATTTGTGCACTGGCATATCACAATACCTGCAGGCTGGTCAGCGTAGGTTTGCTGTTCTTCCTGGAAATATCTGTAGGTTTGGGGGCTCTACTGGATTCTTACAAATTGCTGTAGCTGACTGCAGAGCCTGGTGCTGGCCGTGCCGACCTTCAGGTTCTGCTCTCCATGGTCTGTTGTTTGAACCAGTGTTAGAGAAAAGCAATAAAATTAGTTTGTTCATTCTAATACCCCTTTATTGTGTTGGTTGGATGCAGCTAGAAAAGCTGAATCTTTCTTCTGTGGTCTGATTTTTCTGTAATCTGGTTTTATTTCTGCTGTAAGTGGTTTATAATTGATAATGGACAGCTTTGCTTTTCCCCTCATGTGGGGCTGAAAGCTTTCATTACAGACTTTGCTTTGCATCTCAGATTCAGCTCTCTTCTCTTCCACTTCTCCCATTTTAAGGAGAAAATTAATCTCAGGAGTGAGGAATTCCTGCAGGCAGCAGGGCAGGTGAAAATGGCCTCCATGGAAATACGTCCATCAGAATTCTATTCGGAGGTGGCTGTACTGAGCGGCTTGGCTGAAGCATCCCACCCAGCTCTGCATGCATGGACACTTTCTCCATGAATGGTGCAGATATTTTATTAGTCTTTGAGGAACAAACTCTGAACAGCTTTGCTGCTCAAGCAGGATAATGTGTGTTGTTAGAGTGGGGTGTTTGGTGCATGGGCAGAGGAGGCTTGGCAGAAGGTAGATTGAGACGCCAGTAGGAGCATAACCATGAACTGATACTATCCAACTGGGAAATATGTTAAATTAAGCTTATGAGGGGAAGAAGGTAGATTTTTTTCTAGAGCAATAGTTCCTTTATGGTTCTTGAGAAACACTTATCTGCAGCAGTGCCACCTTTCACATGCTGTGCATGAGCTCTAAAGCCTTTGTGGATTTTTCAGAGTAGGGACGGCACTGTGATTCCAGACCAGTGGAAGCAAACTTCATCAGGCATAGCAGCCAGGGCCAGTTCCTCCCAGCCAGCGGCACAGCCGGCTGGTTCGTCTGCTGGGCTGCCAGCAGCTGCTGTGCCTGGCCATGGATTTGCTTCTTTATTCTTGGCCTCAGGGATGCAAAACTGCTAAGAGATTAAACTGACTTTGAATGCATCCTGTATGTCAGGTGGATTCAAGTTGGAGTATCTTGTCCATGGGATGCTCAGCTGCCAGCTAGAGCATCTGATTTCAGAGGTTATGCTGGTTTTTGCCATCTGAGACCATGAGACAGCAGGAGGAGGTAGTCTGCATTTGTTTAGTTTAGGTCATCACTGAATTTAGAGAGATCTCAATATAATTTTTAGGAATAAAATAAGTTTTCAGATGAATCTGTAATGGTTTATACTGCAGCCTCATATGTTCCAACTGATTTCAAGTGAAACTCGCGTAATTTGGTGTTTACTTAACAAAGCTATAAAGTCTCATTGCAAATTAGTAAAAGATCTATTTATTCTGTTTTGGAGCTTACTAGAAAAAAAGGAGCTGTGCTCAAAGGGTACAGCAGGGCGGACTTTAGGTTATAGAGCAGAACTCATGGGGCATCAATAAGAAAGAATCAGAGGTACTAGGGAAGGGGGGCTGTGGGGATAGACCCTATTCTTGACCGTTGTCTTTCCTGCAGCCTGGCCATGGCCGCTGGAGACCCGTGCTGCAGCCGCTGTACCTGCTCACCAGTTCCTCTTCCTGAAATGGAGTAAGTGGGATTTGGCCCACTGCCGACTCCAGGGGTGCACATCAGATACGCTGAGGGCCTGGCTAGGTGGTGCAGGGTGTTTGGGTGGGTGCAGCGGGGGGGCTGTGAATTCCAGCACAGGCAGTATTGGCATGGGGTGAAGAAGGGAGAAAAATGCATTTCAGCTGTGTGTTGCACTGGGAACCAGCAGCTCCAATGGTGCAGGGACTTTGCTGTCATGGCATAAGGTAAGGCAAACCCCACCCTGAGGTGTGTTTGTAAATACAAATATAAACATTGTACAATATATATCCAAGAAAAATACAGAAATGTAGTGAGTCCATGTGCCTTATGTGCCAACCCCAGGGAGCTCCATGCCCTGGGGACTGCCCAGAGGGCATTCATGTCTGAAAACTCATGTGCAGAAATAAATGGCTTGAGTGATGAATTATTGGTGATACTCCAACTATATTCCCTAATATCAAAAGCTCCTTTAAACCCACAGCAGCAGCAGCAGAGCCACAGGTAACTCTGTGGCACTGTGTGTTTCTCATGCAGTTTGGGGTCCCTGAAGGCTACAGGGACCTGGCACGTGTGGCTCTGGTGAACCCTCCCTTTGCACCATTTCACCATTAATATTCACTATTTCTCTAATCACTGTTTCAGCACCTGGCAGCCAAAGGACTGAGGAGGGTTGCAGGAGGACAACTCTCCCATCCCCATTCCTGGCAGGGAAATCAGCCTGCAAAGCTTTGGGGTTTTAACTGAAAAAGCTATTGTGCCTCTGTGCCACAGTGAGAAAAACAGTACAGAAAAACAGACAAATGCAGTGCAGGAGTTTATCTTTGCTCTCAGGTGGAAGGTCAGACCAGGCTTGGTATTTCCTCCAACTTGCTCCATGTACCCAGGCACCCCACATAGGGATGCTGCCTCACGCAGCTGCCCTTGCTAGCAGAAGTAGTTAGTTTTGAAGTGAACATAACTTATCACTTCTGTTGCCTTAGCTTTATAGCTTGAAAGATCTACTTTAAAAAGCAATAGCTGTATCTCCATCTTTTCTTTTTTTTTTTCTAAGAAAAAGATTGTTAGCTCAAAGTTAATATACTCTACTTTTAAACAATCTGTTTAAAATAAGCAGTAGACCTGACTGCTACACTTCAACCTTCCAACATGGCAATGGCCTTTTATAAGGTGCCAAGTTTGCTCACGAGAGAAAGCTGGCAGTATGTTCTACCTGAAATGATCCACTGGTTTCTTGGGATGACTTATATATTCAGATTAAGGGAGGGAGGCTGAAGTCTGTCTATATAAATGTCATCTAAAGCCTGCTTAATGGAATTAGCAGGAGTAAGTCAGTGGAACTCCACTGAAGTCAATTGAATTGCTCCTACTTGGTGAATTTGTCATCAAATACTTAATTTGCTCTAGAGAGGGATGGAAATACACTATATATTCTGTACGCTAAAAATAGTCTACATGTTGGTCTTTCATCATTAATAAAACTCAAAAAAGTAATTGTGTGCAGCCTGAAAAGCTCATAGTGAAGATAGTTAATAAGTATTATTTGGTGAAGAAGGTGCTCCGCTGCTCATGTTGTGCCGGATGCTCTAGTCCCGCTGTGGAGGAGCCTTGCAGATCCCCGGCCACCCGCCAGCATCTGTGGGAACCAAGAGTGGGTTTGGGGCTGTGTAGTCACAACCTGCCTAGTTTTGTTTGTCTCCCTGGCAGAGGGATGCTGTTAGGAGCTGCATGTGCATCCATTTGACTCTTTCCTCTGTTGCAACAGCTGGTGCCAATATGAATTTTCATGTGAGCATACAAAGCAGTGTCAGAGCATGGAGGACTGCCCACTCATTGTGCTGAACGGCAGCTTTGGTTCTGATGGTGGCTGGGAGACCCTCATCCTGTGAGATGCTGGTGCCGAGGGCTGTGCGCAGTCCTGCTGCTGGCAGCCCCAGGCAGAGCAGGGCAGGGGCAGGACACCCACTGCTGCTCCTCCACCAGCACCATGCAGGGACAGAAATGACCCTGCTGTTAGCTGTCCTCTAACAGCTACGCAGAGGCAGCAAGTCTGTGTCACACAGGGCTGCAAGCATTCTGCCATGAGCGTGTGGGGCTGTATGTGATACTGGTTGTTAAATATGACACGTGGCTATCTATGATGCAGTGCCCTCTTGCCATGCTGCCTCTGGGCCTTTCTGATTTTCTCTTTCCTTTCTCTCCCACTTACCTGGACAAACATATCAAGGAAGACACAGATTATCTTGGTTTTGTGAGATTCCTGACCAGAGAAGCTGTTTCAGGGGCTCTGAAGCAGCAGCTGTGGAGGGGTCCCCATCGCCCCAGGCTGTGGTGGGTCTACTGCTGCAGCTCGGTTTGTGTGGGACCAGTCCAGGGGAAACTAGGTGTCAGCCCAGAGAACTGCTCATTCGGGTTTGTTCCTTTGTTGATTTATGTCCTGGTTTCAGGACTCAATGAAGACAGTCTTTGGCAAGACAGCGGAGCAGAGAAAATCAGGGCAAAAAATGGAGACATAATTAAAATTTAGGAGCTGGACTTCAGAAAAGAAGATTAAGGTATTAGACTCAGGCAAAAGCCACAGTGACTACACGACAGCACTTAATTTTCTTCCCCGTGGCAGACTGAATGCCTGACTTCTGGCCATTTGATGATGTTTTTGAGATTGCTCTGTGGGTCAGTGCAAAGCATCTGCCTGTTTGCCCCTGTTCAGCCTGGTATTATCATCTCACAGTAATTACATTTTCACGAAATAAGACAGAATAAATACGTGCTTTTTTTGCAAACATCAATATTTCCATGGGGTTAAATTGGCAGTTGCCTTATTTTGAAGCAAGAATGTCGATGTTTCTAAGCCTGACCTGTCAGCCTTCCCCTTGGCCAGATAATAATAGACACATTGATCGTTACTCAGAAAAATGGAGTAAAGGAACTTGTTTTTTCTAGGGAAAGCTGGAATTTGACCTGGTGGGTTGTGAGAGGAAGACTGTGCTCCCTCTCTTAGCTAATACATGTTAGGCATTAAGATCTATTTAATTCTTTCAGGCCTCCACAGCAAGATGTTTATATTTTAATGTTCTGCTCTGTGCAAATCCAGCTGCTCTGTTTTACAGCAGGGTTCATGTTGAAACCTTCGTTTAAAATAAACTGTGGTGCAGTCTGGACCATCATTTGGGAGCATGCAACCTGGCTATTCTCGCTCTGCTGTGGCCTGGGTACAAAGGGCTTGCAGGTGTCTTTGGGACCCACTTAAGGCGAGTGGCTGCTTCAGCTCTGTCGCTCTGGAGGTCAGTCAGGTCTGGGCTTGCAGGTCAGCCTGTCTTGGGATGGCGAGCATGGCGTGTGTGAGGCTGACGTCCGATGGATGGGCTGAGCCAGTAGCTGATGGGCACTGTGCTTCTGTGGGCTGGATGCTGAAGCTTTCAGTCCAGGAGGCGCCTGAGCTGCCTCTCGTCTCCCAGACAAACAGCTTGACCACTGAGTGGTTGCCGGTGAGTCATGGGTCTTAGTAGTTCCCTGCTGGTAGTTTTAAAGTGGTTTGAATTCTATGTAACAAGAAACAATGACAGAAACTCAAAATTCTGGTTTCTGGAGTTATTTCGTGATGTACTTTGAGTACCAGAGTGGGCTTTGCAGGGCAATACAGCAGGTCCACATTTGTCCCAAACAACTGCTGCATGCATTTGTTTAGTTCATCAGTTGAAAAGGCATTTATTTCTAGCTGCCAGCCATGGAAACTCAACTTGCTCCCTAGAAGAGGCTGATGTGACTCATGCACCGTGACAAGTGCAGAGGCACAGGAGCTGCATCTTTCCTACCTTTCTGCCTTCACCCCCCCCAGCCTCTGCTGGGGCTCTGCAGGCTGCGTAATTAAGGACAGCACATGCAACCCCTTTGTAAGGTGTGAACCACAACACAGTCTGATCTGCTTTCCACCAGCCCCAAAAGCTAGTGGTAAGGGTCACATCCTCATGGTCATGAGGTTCGATGTGCACCAGGAAATGATATGTTAAGTGCAAAGCCGTGACTCACGCACTGTCTTTTTCACTAGCGCTGTAAAGATACCAAGGCTGCACAATCAGGTATCAGTGACATCAGCAAGTGGAGCTGGATGGTACAAAGCTGCCCACTGCAGAGGTGCTTGGAGGAGAGCTGAGGAGCCCTCAAAGCTCTTGGTGACCCCAACACTTGAAGAAGTGCCAGCACCTTCTTTGCTGCTTCTGCTCAGGAGGTCAACAGCAGAAAGGGGAAAAGAAACCCATGCCTTTTTATCCTCTTTTCTTTATGTCCCTGCTACTGAGATAAAAACTATTGCTTTGAGCTTTTCTGGGTGCTTGTATGTAGGTAAGTGTTTAAAGCAAGGAGATCAGATCCTCTGTTAAATGTAATCAAGTCCTCCGCTAGTGCATTATTTTCTAAGTTGTCTTAGAGGTTACTCACTACAAGTTGAATATAATGAGCAAAGTATGGCTTTGTTAGGTTTAGTTTGTTTATGAAATTGGGAAAGAGGGTATGCCTTGTGCTTGCTAAAATATGCCCCAAAGAAGCATATGACAGTGAAGCACATTGCCCCACAGTGTGCAGCACATTGGGTTGTGCATTTTCTCCCAGCCTGGGGTCCCTGCTCACCCGGGGCTTTTCTGAGCCACCTGTGGGAATGGAAATGGTGCACCTAGAAGAAAAACCTCTTCCAGATCCTAGGTGCTCAGCAAAATGTAGTGAAACTTCAAGACGAATGTGAATAGCTTGCAAGATGTTTTGAGGACCATGGTAAAGCTATGGCTTGGTTTTGGGAGGAGCCTAACAAATACTTTCCTTGTAACATGTTCACAATACAAATCCATAGAAGATTTTCCTAGAGCTAATGTAGTGTTTGAAAACCGTGATTCTGGCTATAAGGCCCCAGAGAACCACAATGATGCCTGTGAAGGAGACCTGACTGCCAAAAGCTGAGTGACCAGTGACTTCCCTTGGCAGTCAGAAATAGAGAAAGGTGCTGCAGAGCGAGTGGGTTTTGGCAGGGACCGAGGGCTGTGGACCTCACCAGAGAGATCATTGCCTATTACGTGTTTCAGGTCTGTGGAAGAAAGGAATTAAGTCTTTCACTTCTTGTTTTTTTCCAGATGTGTGATGTAATCAGATAGAAGCAATGGCTGTTGAAATAGCAGTGTTAGCAAACAAAGTTAGAAACTTCTTAATTTCAGGTTTAAATTGTCTGAGCACTTGAACATCACAGATTGCATGTGCTGGCTGCAGCCTGACAGTCCACCCAACATTTTGATAACATTATCCTCTAGCAGTTATAGCATCATAAATGAAAGAGATACCTACCCCCAAAATCACACTTTCCTTTCATTGGGCACGCGGCTGACTGTGCAGCACCATGCACTGAAGTGGTTGTGTGCAGCCGGCAGAGAGCACCAGCTGCACCAAGTGTGCACCCAAGGGAGTTCAAAAAGACACCAATTTCAGGTGGTTTCTTATGGCAGAAATCTGTGAGTTAGTAACCAACAATATTAAAGGGCAATAACCATTTTTGTCTGCAATATCTGCCTTTTCTCACTTGCTGAAACCTCTACTTTTCATCAGATTAGCTACAAAGATTTCCAGGTGGATTTTCAGACAGTGTGAATTGCTGCAACTTCTCTGAAGTCCATGCAGGTTTGTGATCCTATGTCAACCAAAAATTAGGCCCCTAGTCTTCAAAAAGGAGTCAAGGCTTATGTCCATGACATGGAAAAGTTATTAGTAAGTGAAAATTGCTTCCTTTACTTTTTCTGCTTCTCCTTGTGACAGTAAATAACAGGCAGAAGAGCACTCATACAGCTATGAGAGCAGGAGCTGATAAAAGCAAAAAAAGAAATAGCCAAAAATACAACTACAAAGAAGAAAGCACCAGAGTGGATCAGTATTTTACCTCCTGCTGCTAGGGCACATGGCCCTGGGTGCTGGGGCTCTGGGGCGGTGCTGCAGTGGTGGGACCGAGCTGGAGGAAGAAACAAATAAGAAAAAAGCTGGGAGACTCAGTCCCGTGAAGTACAGAGGAGAGATATGAACTTGAAGGAAAGGCCGGCAGCAATGCAGGATATCGATGTGACTGCTGAAGATGCTAATGGTGTAACAGCTGAAGCACTGGGACTCAGTTGGGTTTGGTATCTCCCACAGTTCAGTTTAGGGTTAATTACACGTAGACTGCTCAGACTCTGCCTGCAAGCCTCTAAGAATTTGCTTTTAATTTATCTAACTGGACTATTTAGGATCTTCTGCTTGCCCAGGGGTAATTTTGGGACACTAAGAGCCAATCAGAAACGGTGCTGCAACAAGTGGATTCCATTCTGCTGAAGTTAGTTCACAGCTTTAGCCCCAAGACATGGATCAATTCCTGTGTTTGCAGGGGAAAAAGCCCTTGATGAGCAAACCTAAATCTTGGGGGGAACTCTCAGGTGGCAATGACTGTTGATTTCTTTACAAGGCCAGCAGAGCGTGGCAGCCCACCACCCTGGGCTTGTGGACCCAAACCTAAGCCCATTAAATGAGTAACGTGCTCCTAAAGGTGCTGAGATATTTTATGGGGTGGATTTGGCTACAGGTGGTGTGTATAGTTGGAACCAGTGCTGCCAGGTATTTTCATATGTTGGAACTAGATAACACGATGTGCATGTACAAATGCAGATGTCTCACTTCAGATTCATTGGGAGGGAGGTGAAAGAAAAAGGTGTAATGTTAATGAAAACACATCAGAGTGGAGACGAGGCAGGAGGTTACAGGCAGGAAATGCCAAGATTTAGAGTCCTCTGACATTTTCTGGGTCTAGATGCACAAGTGTGTGTGTGTGCATGCATTTCCCCACCCAAGGGTTGTATGTGTCTGAGGAGGATTATATTCTGAAATTGTGTATAAGAGGCTGAGGCTGCATTGGAGCACTAAAGGCCAGAAGATCTCACCCTGAGTTGTGCTGGGGTGAGAATCTCAGGTGTATTTCATAAACCCCAGTTAAACACTGGAGCCCGCTGGTTTGGTTTATACAAGGCAGGGTCCAGTATCTCTGATTTCCCAGGGAAATGGAAGAGCTATGTCAGAGCGAAAGATGAGCAAAAATGACTAACAGCTTCTGGATTTTGTGTAATTGTATGTTTGCTGGGTACAGGAAAATCATGTAGGTGCCTTCAGGATGCATGCAGCAGCCAGGCAGGAGCAAGCCCCTCCACCGGCTGACACCTTCAAGTTTTGCCAGCGCCTTTGCTAAGAGTGGCTGAGAGTTTTCCAAAAGCAGAGCCAAGTAGCATAGACCAAAGCGTGGTCTAAAAATGGGATGCTGAATAAATCTTTGAATCTGACTTTGGTGCTGTTAACTGATGCCAGAGCATCATCCCCACTGGGAGGGAATAGCTGATATGAAGAATTCAGCAAGGGCACGCGCTGCCATCCTTCAAGGCTCCCTAAGCAAAGGGTGAGACAGGAAACCATCTCTTTTCTAAGTTTCAGAGTACATATGCAGCACAGGTGATATAACAGTGAGTGATTAAAAAAGGAATACTTCTACCTAAACCCTGTGACTTTTTTGGAAGCCAGTGAAAACCTCTCCAGGTAGGGCTGGTATAATCAAAATGGATTTTCTTTTCAGGACTCTGCAGACAAATAGCAATGGTGCATAAGGCTCCCCTTACATCAAACCTGCTGCCCTTGCCGCGCTCCAGATTTGGCTTCGCTGATTGAACTGTGAGCACTGCTCTTCACAACTCTTTTTATTGAAGGGGAGCTGGAGCCGGCTCTCACTGAAGAAGGAAAGGCTCTCTTTGACGTCAGTGAGAATTAAATCGAATCCCTGGAAAGGATCCAAGATGAAAGTGAGTGAATAATTCACAACCAATAATTTATGCAGAAAATGTAGTTTCTTTTCCTACTCGAGGCTTGTCTGTAAAATGGAAAAGATTACTTCAGCTGTGTTTGTTGTTTGAATTTGTTCAATTAAGCTGAGTGAGGCTTTGAATCTCAGGTTTATATTATGGATTGATTGTATATAGTTTATATATCTGATACTTAATTTTCAGAAAACCTCGCCTGCTTTGGTTAGGGACAAATTAGCTGAACTGTGTTGTGATGCCAATTTTTTGTGCTCTGATTGAATAAGCATAATACTTGCAGGGCTTGACCCAAATCTCTTTCATCTCTTGCTCTTGGATTTAAGCCCCTGATCAAGAAGAGGCTTGAAGAAATGCTTGTTGTAGATACTTAAGACATTCAAGAAAAGGAAGAAACAAGAAGAACTGGGAAATTTTAGTAAACATTGAACATTTTTTGCATCACTTCAAAGTCATTTGAAACATCTGAGGTTTCTTGAGAATGAACATTCTGCGACAGATCCCGCCTTGCTGTAAAATGAGAAAGTGGGTCTGCCTGATGAGGTGTGGGGGAGAGGGGCTGCAGAGGATGCCCAGCCCCATCTTGACTCAAACATCCTTTTGTAAAGGAAAACAAAACTCCAACAACGACCCCCATACATTTTAGTCAGCCTAGCACCTATGCTACAGTCTTATCAAATTTGAGTAGGTAATAAGCAAAGGGTCTAATTCTGTTGAGAGAGCTCAGTGTCCTCAAACTAGGGCACACAACACCCCAAAGGAATGATGAGTTGGTTTAAGCAGGCCACGAATAATTAAAGATATGAGACTTGAAAAGACTTTAAAGAAATTATAAATATTCTTTAAATATTTTAATAAACTATTTATTTTAAAAAAGGAGAAACTTACTTGCAGTAAAAAAAAAATATTTGTGTATTTAGAAAGCAGCCTGGTTGTATAAGGGCAAGGGGGAGAAGGAGGAAGCTTCGATGGCTAGCGGTGACACCTCACCCTGAGCAGGGGACACTTACTGCTTTAAACTGCTGGCAGCAGCTCTCTCCGTCCAGAGCAGGGAGCCAGCGGCTGCAGCTGGTTTTCATCTTCCCGTCCTGAAAGATGTGAGTTGCTGCCAGTTTTAAATGATGAATTTAAAAGGTTATTCCTGGTATTACATGTACCAGTACAGGTAAACTGTGTCCTTACTGCCTGACTCTGGTGAAGGTTGGCTGGAAGCAGCTGTTCCCGGTCTCAGGGTGCAGGGGATGGTGGAGCTGGGAGGCATCCCTCCTGCCTTTTCAAATGCAAAGTTCAGTACTTACAGCAGAAGTACTTCTTTTTGGGGGGTTGGTTTTGGTTGCTTTTGGTTGTTTTTTTGGGTTTGGTTTGGTTTGTTTTTTTTATCCTGAAGTGCATGCTTTATCCAGTCCTTAAGGGCATCCCAATTCTTCCATCTTTGCCTTGGATGCAGCCTGCCAATGTTCAGCCATCCACACGCTCTTCTTTCTGTGCCAGGGCCATAAATTGCAATGCTGAGTTAAATGGAAGCCAAGACCGGGGGTCTTTGAGGAGCTTCATTAGTGATCCCTCTGCAGCCAACCATCCCTCTGCTACGATGCTGCTTTTTTTTTGGTCCTTGAAGTCCACATCTGCCCTCCCAGCCCTGTACTGATCCTGTGCTCCCCAGGTAAATACTGATGACTGTGGGGGTTGGTTACATGCCACTGTCTGTCCATTCTCAGCTCTGGGCTTGTTGGGCCTTTCTAGGCACTTAAGGGACCTAGTGTTCATACACCTTTATTTTCAGTGTGGAAGATGGTGTGATATCTCATGGTGGGGCCATTTATGCTGAGAGTTAGAGATGGGGTAGCAATCACTGGTGTTTCAGGAGGGACTTCCAAATTCTGCTCCTGCGAATTGCCTACTTAGCTCAGCTCTGACTCTTTAAAGTATTTTCTCTTTTCCTTTTGTCAGGGAAATAAATGTAATCACTAAGGTGCTGTTCTAAAATGTACTGCTCATTTTACGTAACCTATCACATTAATTAACATTCATCTGAGCAGGCATAGGTGTGGCGGGGAGAATAATAGAGTTCTTATAATCAGTCTTCTGGGAAAAAGATATCATAATTCCAGCATGTGAATACTGTTTTATCCATTGAAAAATATTCCCCTGTTCCCTCATCATGAGCGGTGTGAAAAAGAGAAAGAAGAAGGATGGTCAGATTACAGTTGTTTCTAATTCAAATATGAAGACTCTTCATGACACTGAATACTTTGAACATGAAGTGCCTGCAGCATTGGGCTTTACCAGATGTAGGAACTTCTTATCTCTGAGGAATATATTCCTTTGTTTTAGCATAGCTGGTGTTTCAGTAACGCGGCAGATTTAAAAATTGTCCACTGACAACATCTGTGTTACTCCGACAAGTGATTAACAGAAAAAGGAGCATTTCATTAGGACATTCACATTTTTATGCCAAGCTATCAGTTTTGGACTATCTAGAAATGAATCAGGAGTTGATGTTTGGGGTGCTGCTGATATTAATTATATACCACTCAAAATTAGGCAGGAGTGAGAACAGACAGGAAGAGTAGACATCTGCACTGCACAAACCCACTTTGGTTGCACCTGATCCTCTGATGCTGGAACTTGTCCCATAAATGCCTTACATACTGGTTAAAGGCGGTTTGGGGAAGACATCATGCAACCATGAGAGAATCAGAACTGCAGCTTGGGCTCCTGGGACCCTCCCTGCAGCCTCCCAAGTCCTGGTTCACCGCTGTGCAAGAAATAACAGGAGATGAAGTAAAAACCTCCAGTAGAAGGAGGCAGAAGCCAAGTGCCTGAGCAGGAATAGGAGGAAAAAGCCTGGCTCTCTGCTGGAGCGGTGCCTCCCATTTGGCACGGAGCCAAGGGCAGGGGCAGGCAGCTGCCTCTGCCAGCCCCTCGGCAGGCCCTGGGTTCAAGAGTTTTCTATTTGTTCTTGCAGGTGCACCAAACTGTGCAAGGGTACTGGGGGATTTGAGAGGTATTGCACTCTAATTGGGTATGAGACCCAAGGATCTGAAAGGACAATGAACCTGTAGCAATCCCAGCTAAGAGCATCTCTGCCATCTGGAAGGGCTGATGGAGCCTCAGGTAGGAGAACATGTTGTGACAGCAACATCAGGGACAGACCCTGGGGGGATCCAGAAGAACAATCTTGATGGCAACTACCATGCGCCAGGCAACGGGAGCTGTGGAGTTTTCGGAGGCACATGGTGCTTTGGACATGACTTGGAATAAAAAATGTTAAAATAAGACAGGCAGAAAAGGATGGGGAGTTACATCAAAGAGCCATGTGCTGTCAGAAGCCGGTCAAACCTAATAAATGCCCCAGGTTTGGAAGAAAATGCAAGAACTGTGATGGATCATGTCACATGAAATCAGAGGATAAATACAAAGCTGGAATGAAATGAGGACAGCACCTAGGGTTCAGGTCAGTTACACAGGGAAATATGGGCATAACTGCAAGGGATAATGGACTATCTGCTGGGAAGTGCATGGTCATTTATTAAGTCCGGTCTGGGTGCCAGTGTGAGAACCTGAGTGGGATGTGCCACAGTGCTCCATCGGCTGCAAGAGAAAAGCAAGGGGTGTCTATGTGTGGTAAACTGGGAAAACTCAGTGCCAGTCAGGGTGACTTCTCTATGTTAAAGAAAGTGAGAGAGAAAATGAAATAGCGAACAGAGTCTGTAACAATCCCCGTAAAGAATATGCTTGGCAAGTTTGTAAGTCTGGGGGAAGGAACCGGGGTGGAGCAGTGACAGAGGAATAGGAAATGGTGTATTCATCAGTAATGTTTCTTGCACAAAGAAGATTTTATAAAGTGCTCCATAGCTGGTTTCTCTCTCCATCTTGACCAAATAAATGTTATCTATGGAGAGACGTCATGCTGAAGAGGCTCCTTTTAACACAGCTCATTTTGCACATGATGAGGGACATGATGATGCCCCCCTTGCTGGCTGCAGGCCGCCTCTCTTCCCAAACCTGGCCTCTGACCATCGCTGGCTATTGCATGAGATAAGGATCTCCCATATATGTGCAGTCATGTGTATGTAGGACCAGAAGACATTGCTGCTGTGGAGGACTGACCATGGCTTCCTTTGTAAAGCTCCAACAGCTTGAAGTGTACATGATTTCTCCATGGGCTGCAGTTGCTGGGAGCTTTTTTCAATGCCTGAATTTATTAGTCACATTTGCCAGTGCATCCATCTTTCATGCTTCCAGTAAAAAAAGCATGATATATTTGATGCCATAGAAGGTATTGAGCTCTACACAGATGATGGTTTGGCCTGGGAATCAGAGCAGCTGAGCAGACAGAATCTTCTTTCCAATTTCAGGAGGAGCTGGAGGGCAGGTGCCTGCAGCTAACAAACCACAGCTCAGCAAAAGCCTGGTCAAAGTTGCACCTACACTAACAACACACAGCATGAGACCTTGGAGCCCGGAAAACTGATTCCCCTCATTCTCGCTCACCCCTTCTTTGCACGCACAAGCACTGAGATGTGCATGACCAGCCGGGTTGGCCAAGATCATGTTTGGGGACATATAGGACAGGGGTTCCAGCTGTGGAGACCTCACCAAGGGCCTGCTCTTGCTGCTGGGTTGACACTGGGCTGCCTGCAGACACTGGGCTGGTCTTTGGGTGGATCTCCTGTACCCTTCAAGAGTTGTGATCGTTTGTGCTTCATCCTGCTGCCATCCTACAGAAAGCAATGGGCACAGACATCTGGGGCACTGCTCAGATCTCAGGGTCAAGCACATTCATCTGTGTACCAAGGACAGCTATTCAAGTGCTGGAAAGAGACCAGGAGCACAGTATAAATCACAATATATCAATAAACTTGGCTAAGTCCCAACTAAAGGAGTTCAGGGCTGTGATGTGTGCTGTGTTGGGCTGTGTGGGGACTGGGGAGTCTCGTGGTGGAAACCAGGTGCTCCAGCCAACACTGGAGAGGCAGCCAGGGAGTCCTGCCTGGAGGCTGGCACATGCCGGGGAGATTGCCAGTCCTTGCTGCCACTGTGTTATGACAACAACAGTGTCTGCTGCCATTTCTCTCCTGCAGCTTCTGCCTCACCTGGACCTGCAAATGCCAGCTCAAGTCACTGTCTGGCGTGCACAGGCAGCACGCGCGCTTGCCTGATGGCATGGCTGGGCTGTGAGCCTTGTCCCAGCGAGCAGTGGTGGCAAGGATTGGGCATACCATGCTCAATCCCAACTTTTAAATGTGTTTGGTTTTTGCTGCTCAGCCTCCCAGCTCAGCGCTCCCCATGGAGGGCGACATGAGAGATGGCTGTCAGGTGAAAAAAAATAGGCAGTCAAGGAGAAAGCACAAGGATTTTGGAGCAGATGTCCAGGATTTCTCCAGCTTTCCATGCTGCACCTTAAGGCTTGTACAGGGCTCAGCACCATTCAGTCCAGGGGGTCCCCAGAGCTGGAACAGAAATAACGTGAAGAAGGACAATGCGGCTGCTGAGGTTATTTTTGCAGTCTGTATTTTTGCCTGCAAATTCATGAGCACTTCCAAACTAAGAAGCAGAAAGTTTCTTATCAAAGGGTGTTCCTTGGTAGGTTTTAAATTATAATATTTGCAGAAGGTTCAATATTTCACGTAAGTTAAAGAAACTACATCTTGTTCCAGAAATGCTATATAATATCCTGAGGAGGGAAGCAGGGAAAAATATTGCCTAGTAAGTGATAATATTTCAAGGTTTCTCTGCTCATTATCAGCATAACAGATATACATAAAATGTAGGTCATAGCATCCCATTTAACACTATATTTATCCTTGGTGTGAAAGGCAGTTGTGTGCTACTGCAAAACAAGACATGTTCTGATAAAAAATTTCAAAGGTAAAAAGCCTCCTTATCTTTCAGATAAGCAAATGTACTTTCTTTCTCCATGGATGCCTTTTACAGCATGTCATCTCTTCCCCCTTCTCCCTGCCCTGCTCTCCCTGCTGCAGGGTGGGTAAGGCTGGGAAAAACTCCTAGTTTGCAGAGTTTGTCCATTGGGGAATGGAGGGGCTGAAGGCACCAAGAGGGATCTCCAAAGGTGCATGGGCAGGAGGGCATATTGGCCTCGGTAATGGCAGAGCAGGCAGGAGGATGCAGGCAGAGGACACCAGTGTTTTCCTTAAACTGGTGTGCAGGACAAGCAGAGGTGCAGCACTGGCCCTGAGCAGAGCAGTCCCACTGGCGGGACCTAAACGGCCACTACAGCAATTTCAACAACAGAGGGAGATGTAGGAAATAACCTGGTGACATTTAGGACTCCAGGCACCATGCTGTGGGTTGCAATTAGGGAAAAAGAGCTGTTGATACAGTTCAGTGCAGGTGCTATGATAAAGGAAACTTTACCTTCTAAAAATGTTCTCCCAAAAGATTTTCAAGCAGATTGGTGACCTAGCCTGACGGCCCTGCTCACAGCCACTGAGCTCCTCTTTGAGCGAGAAGAGATGTTTCAGTGGTGGTGGTGTAAAAATGTAGTGTAGGAACTGCTTTTGGAGATGAGGAGATGATCGTGCGCTGCTATTGGAGGCAGAGGAGGTCAACTCACCCTGCAAGCAGGGACAAAGTACACCTGTGTAACACTAACCAACGCTGCCACTTGAGTTTTATTCATATTTGGTCATTTTTCCTTCTTCTTTAGCAGAATAGTTTCTCTGATAGTCACCTGGCCCTGCAATCGCCGTCGCTGCCTCATGGCCAGGCAGGAGCCTGAAGGAGGATGGGGGGGTGTGGTAAGGCAACGAGGACACCAGGAGTGGGCACCTACATGTGACTGAGGTGCAGATGGGAGTCAGTGCCACCGCTCATCCCAGCCTCAGCTGTCTTCTCCCATGGCTGAACATCTGCGTTTTGCAACTTTTTAGGGGCAGGTGCTATTTGCTGAAAAGCAGTGCAATCAGGAGCACAAGCCAAAAGGTGGAATTAATGTCCAGTTTGTTCCCTTGGCATTTCTCAGATGAACTATATATGATGTTCTGCATGATAATATGAAAATTACAGGCAAGAGCTACCACCATTAAACATGTCCAAAATAATTAAGCAATAAAGAGTAGCGCAGGAGGGTGCAGGAGACACTGATAGATAATCAGAAAGTTGCTGTGGGTGAAGGCTGACCAGAAATGATAAATGGGAAGGCGGGGGGGGGAGGAGGAGGATGAAGGGGAAATGCTGTTAGCATAGAAAAAACTAAATAATAAGATAACGAAGCTTCTGCTTGCCCTCCGTTGCCAAGGCAGGACGGATAAGCAGCAGGGTGTCAGGAGTGCAGAGATGGATCATCGAGCAGCTGAAATTTGTCTAAATCATAATGATGAGTGAGCCACCGAAGTGCTGGGCTGAAGCCCATAAAGGAGACAGTCCATGAGGTGGGAGGAGTCGCTACGATATGGATGAGGAATAATTTTACGTGAGAAGCCAGGAATAGCCTAAAATACTGGCTTTAGCAGGCAGGGAGGAGCAGACTAATGTATAACACCCACCCCAACCTCAATAACAAACAAAAAGAAACTTAAAAGCAATGGGAGCAACATCAATGGCCTGATGATCTGAAGCCTGACACAAAACTGGGGGGTTACCAGTGCCCCCCAGACAGCCCTGTGCTGCCAGCGGCGCCGAGGCCAGGCATAAAGTGGGGAAGTTGCATCCACAGCATCCCTCCCTCTGCACCCCAACCAGAGTGCTCACGGCTGGGGCACTGCTCGAAACTGGGGAAGCACCACTCCTTTGTATTGTGCTACAGCATGTTGCTTTGAATGAATGTGCAAAATTAACGTAATGTCAAGCATTCAAAAAAAGCAAATGTGCATTTATTCTCAATGTGCAAGACAAGATAGTGAACAAAATCCCACCCCCTCTTTGAAAGAGCAGCTGTAATGGCAGGGGTTGAAAAAAAAGTTAAAACATTAATGGTATTAAATAGAAAGTGGGGACCTGGATCAAGACATGATGTTATGGACAGAAATAGGGAAACTGCTGCAGAAGACTGTAGAGCTAAAAAATACCTTTATAGAGCTATGTATAGGTATAGAAATATGTGAATGAGGCAAGAGAGCGGAGGGCACGGTGTCACTGGCCCCCTGGGGCTGAGTTTGGGGTGTTTCTGCAGTCTCTGCTGTGAGGAAGGCGTTAAGAAAGGGAGGCAGGGAGGATGGAAAGATTGTGGGATGTTTCAGATGGTTTGGCTGAACTTTTGATGTGTGGAAGTTTTTGAAGGTAGGTTAGGACATCCAATAATAAAAAACCCACGCAAGGAGGTGCAAGCTGCCCACTGAGCCACAGCTCCCAGCCTCCCTGGGCCCCCAAGCCACCATGCTGCTGAAGCGAAGGAAAAAAAAAAAAAAAGGAAAATTCAGCTAGGTAGTCTAAAATCAGCTAGAAAGTTGCATAAGACATAGTTATCTAGTTTTTTATTAGGCATAAGGAATATGTTACTCTGGAATTGCATAGCTTTCAGAGTGCCTTGCAGGCTCTTTCTACCCCCACAGAATTGACTGTAATAGCAAGATTTCAATATTTCCAGTGGCAGATGAGCTGGAAATAACAAAGATACCACTGGCAAGGCAGGGAAGTCCTTACGCAGGATCATGTCAAAACATAAACTGGGAAAAAGTAGTGTCTTTCTGGGTAGCACAAGGGGAATAATCAACCCTGCTGCTACCGGACCCCCAAAAGGGAAGGGTCCTGTGCTGCACCTGCAAAAGGTCTGGCAGCCTCTCCTCTGCCCACAGCTCGGTTTTCCCTGCCTATCCTGGAGCGTGGAATCCAAGCAGTCAGTGTTCCCCAGCACCTTGGATGCACTTACTGCTAAAATACAAAATCTCACCCTTTAGTGCCCCCTTTTAGAGACAATTTTTACTGACATATTCTGTTTTTCCCCCTTTTTTGCACTAAATATATTTGCCATGCTTTATTTTTGAAGCTGTGGAAACCACATAACCTGAATTTTTTATAATATATATATTTTTTCCCCTCTCCATCTGGAAAGGCCCTTGGAACTCATTTCATGGTCTACATTCCCTATTAGGGGGAATGAGGGTAGTTCCTTAATCAATTCAAAAAAAGTTAAATTAAGCTGAAAAAAGTTGGAGGAAAACAGCTTCTATATTTATACAGAAATTAGAGGTGAAAACACAAGGCTGAAGCTTTGATGTTTTAAAATCAAGAATATATTTCTAATTTTATGAACAGTCCAGTGGGTTTCTGTAGGAATATTTGCTGTACATGGCTTACACCTAAGAGCATCTCTATGAGCTTTGAGGGGGGCTGTGCCGACAGGCTGGGGCAGTGCAGGCAGGGTCAGACAGCCCTCTGTGTACACACAGATATAGGGAAGATAGTGCATGTATGTCTGAAAATTTGCTATGCACATACAGGCTTTCAGTGTCCTCATTTTTCTCCCTCTTAAAGCTGCACCCAGGGCTGAGCCACGCGCAGCTGGCAGCCTCACTACCCTGGGCTGTGACCTCCATCCTTTCCTCTGCCTGCCTCTGCGTGTCCTGGGACCTGCATGGTGGTAGATGACGGATAAGACTGGAGAATCCATCCCTGCAATAGTGTGGATGAGCACTATCTGAAGCTGGCTCAGCACATCTTTGCAGCTAAGCAAACATGTCTCGTACTGGCTGGAGTCTTCAGAAAGTCAAAACCTAGGATGGCCAGGCTGGATCACAGTGTTAGCAAGGGAAGCATAATGGGAAGCAGGGTGATGCTTCTGGACCTGCACATTGGTGCTGCTGGTGTCACAAATAACCTTGCTTCTCTGCAGCTGAAGGACAGCAGTGGTTTCCCACTTGGTGATGGACAGGTGGGCAGCGAGCCTTCGGTGCAGCCTCAGCCCTGCTGAGCACTTGGTGGTGGCACACAGTCCCCGTGCACATCCCCAGATGTGCACACTGAAAAATCATAGCAATATTTTCAGCTCTGACAAGCCTGTCGGATGCTGGGGATTGCCAAGCACTCATGAAGCCTGAACGTGACCGAAAATTTATTCATTTTGTATTCGTATTACGTGTCCGTTGTGGATTCCTGTAGAATAGGCTGTGCTCCTGCAGCCCTGCTGAAGTAAGGATTTACAGGAGCTGGACTGGCATGAGGGAGGACAGCTCCATAGCAAGTCCTCAGTAAAGTGCTGTTCACTGATGCATGGATTTCCATGGATTTATAATAGACTGGCAGAAAAGTAAATAGATGTGCTAACGTGAAAAATCAAGTTTCACTTTAATGAAATGTTTATTCACAGCAAGTTTAATATTAATGTTAAATTGATCTGTGGAATTTTCCCCATCAAAAAATAATGTGATACAGTCTTTGCTTTTCTGCACTGAAAGCATCTTCCAATTAATTGGTAGATAATGCACTGTAAATCCAATACCATCGCTCAGACAGTCCTGGGCCATTACTTTTTTTAAGTGCAAAACCACTCAATGAATAATTAATAATGATTTATAGTGGTATTCAACTATTACTAGTGTATCAGTATTGTAGAGCAGGTAACAATTTTTTATTTATAGTTGGGAAACAATGAAAATTAAGAATGAAAAAAAAAAAATATATAAAAGCTGGTTACTGCACATGCTGTGCTTGCATTAAACATTTGACCTAACAGCTACATGGCAAGATACAGCTGCCATATTTTGCTTGGTAGAAAGGAGCCCCAAACTTTGCCAGAGATCTAAAAAAACTACACAACTTGGTCTAATCTGGAAGCAAACACACTGGCTTCTCTCTCCTATCCTGTGAGTTCAGGGGCCAGCAGCCAGAGCAGCTCCACATTGAGAGGATGGCTCAGCACCTTGCAGCACGTGGCAGCAATTATTGTGGGGTTTAGAAAAAACTTCCTCTGCAACTGAAGAAGTAAAAGGAGCTCTTGCTGGCAACTAACGCAACATACAGCATTGCATATCCTCCACCCCACAGCAGGTACCCACCAAGAGCCACACTCCCCGTGTAGAATAGGTCCACACTTTGGTTCTTTGCACAAGGCAGAAATGTGCCTGGGTTTATAACATTAATATTGATTAAAGAATTTTATGACTAAGTGTGAGGAGGAAGCAAAATCCTGTTCAGCACTGTGAATAATTTCAAATGCTTATTTTTAGGCCAGCATGAGATAATTGATTTACACCGAGCTGTTAACATTGCGATGGAGCCAAGGGCCAGGTACTTAATCCTATTCCTGGCCCTTTTAATGGCTTTGGGTTGCAAAGCAGCCCCAGTGCACATTGTCACTGATGGGTCCCTGGACCACACTCCCTGGGGCTTTGTCCTTCCTTCATTATAGGGAGAAACAACAAGAGTTTGTATACTTTCCACTGCTCCTTTCTCAAGGCTTTCTGCTTCATCAGCATCCTTTTGAATTCATAATGAAACCAGATAGGCTGTAAAGTAAAATAGTAAATATAATTTAACATGAAAAAGCTCTCCGAGATCTTCTTTATAAAGGTTTGTTTGTTAATCTACAGCTTTTCTTTAAATGTTCACACACAAACAAAACCAGCTGAAATTAAAAAACTCTTCACATATTCAACTCTAAAAACGTGAAACATCCAGCCCCCAAATTAATTACCTTGGGAAGCTGTAAGAAACTGAAAATAGGGTTTAGAGTGGAAGTGTAATAATAATGATAATAATAATAATGATAATAATAATAATAATAAAATAAAGTCTAAGCAACTTAGAGCCTTCAAGGCAGCTAGTCCAGAATGCAAGGAGAGGCAAGCAGAGGGACATCCAAGGAGTGCTGGACCCCACTGTTGGGGAGCTTGTGTCAGTGGCATATGGTGTCAGAGGCCACTGTGCTGGAGGAGACCCCCATAACTAAGGGCAGAGATATGTTTTTATCCCTGACTGTGTGTGTGTTGTGTCCTTTCCACCACTGACCTTCCCATGCACCTCATCCATGGACTGTTGAAGGAAATTAGCGTTGCAATTAATTCTGTGGGGTTTGGAGCCAAGACCATGTACTTGGCCTCTCTGAGTACCAAGCACCTTTGAAAATGGGAGGAAGCATGTGCAGGCACATGCCTTATAATGGGACCTATAAAGGAAAAAGTAAGGAGTTCATGCCTTACAAAGGATGTCTGTGATTTTTTTCTACTTGCTCTTTTCTCAGTTAAAGTAAAGACGTTTCTCCTGCAGGAGAGCACCTTCTGCGATGCAGGGAGGCGAATGATTCAGTGGCGTGGAGGTTTTCCAGCCTAACTTTTCTCCCTCAGTTGTCAGGGAGGATGGTCTGAACTGAATTTTAACAAACCTGCTTTCCTGCCAGCTCCTTCAGTATCAGTGGCAAAACAATAAATGGAGAGTCTGAAACAGCCTGAACACAAATCACGCCCCACTGCACATAGTCGTGTCTCGTGAAGAAGATGCTGCTGCTATCATGGACCTCCTGGTCTTCAGCTACTGACAGAGATCAGCTGCGAGTCAAACAAGAGTGGACAACTCCTGCTCTCTCAATGTAAAAGAAGAGGTAAAAAAAGGCATCTTTTGCACTTTCATGCATTTGGAAACGCTCCTCATCCTATCCAGATGTGTCCTGGATCCCTTCACTTTGGGGCTTTTTTGTTCTTTGGGAACCTTGAAGGTCTGACTCTGCTCCAGGAAGGCAGTGGCTGTCATCCGGCAGCCTAAGAGAGAACCAAGTAAGATTTAAAGAAAAAAACTACAAATGGAGGGGTTCAAATGTGATTAGATGTCAGCCCCCACAGTTTCTGGAGGCAGCAGCGTGGTAGGGAGCAAATTTTGAAGGACACTGTCATCTCTCCAGCTGTGGGGTGTCTAAGGAATATGTTTGCTACACCTTGTATCTGAGCTCACATCTCTCATTTTTCAGCAATGCTAAGGTGAAGAGCTATTTTTTGAGGCACTACCCACATTTGCTGTGACTAAGTAGACTTCTCTCCGTAGGACACCCAGAGCTTTCTGAATCTTGAGCACAAGCATTCACCAGCTGGTAGACAGTCTCGGGGGAAACTGCACCAAGCTTGCTCATCAAAATAACAAATTAAGGCTCTGTTGGGGCCACTTAGTGCTTTTAAAACTTGCAGACAAATTTAGATAGAGGTGCAGAAAATACTCTTTTCCTTGCAGGGAACTTTTTTGCAATGATAATCACCTAAGGATGGTGCCCCCCAGGGTTGGGTGTTCCTGCCCACCTGTCCTGTCCCACTCCCACGCCTTTGCAGGACTGGGTGGCAGCTCCAAAGGCCCTTTCATTAGGAGACATAAAGGTTTGTTTGACTTAGCAGGGACTTGCCCTAAAAAAGAGCTTTTCTGTGTCCCTGGGAAGACCAAAGCCCTATCCCTTTGGGGCAAGGGCCTGTGCAGCACCGGGTGCTGCTCAGAATGGATACCTTTGCAGAAGTCATCCATGCTTGGCTGAGTTTAGGAGTGATAAAGCTCCAGGACATCTCATGGTGAAGGATACTGTCCAGAAATCATAAACCAGCTCCCTCGAGATTTTCTATATAGACCTTAGTTATCAACTCCTGTGTCCTCTTAGGCATCCCAGCTGCACAACGTCTCCATAGCTACTTCTCTTTTTTTTCTTTCCCTGTGCTTTCCCTTTCCCCTCCTCTGGCTTTTTCCTTCTCTCACCCTACCTTCATGCTAACACTGCTGCTCTTGGACCCCATTAAAGCACCAAACACCCATCAAGCAGCATGTCCCGGCGGTTCAGGCACTGCAGGAGATGCTGATGGGTGCTAAGCTTTCAGCTGTGGTTTGTGCATGCCTGTCTGTGTTCCTCTCTGCTGGTCCTTCCCATTCCCTCAAGGACCCCGCCTTGGCCAAGGCACCTCAGGCCATCGTGTCTCTGCTGGCTGAAGGCTGGGAGCTTGTAGGATCCTAAGAGTTGGTGAAGGTGGCTATAGGCAGTGGGTGCAATGGGTGCACAGACCGAGGGTTTGGGCTTTGCATGCCCATCCCACCACGTCTCCCTGTCCATCCTGTTGTGTTTATGTGTCCATCCTGCCGCTCAGGGCTACAGCATCATCCTGCCTGACGTTTCGCTGAGATAGTGATGAGCCGCTTGAAGCAGGGAAGAGCAGTTCCCCCAGCGGCACCGGGGCGGTAGTAAAGCAAAGCCCAGCCAGCATCTAAACCCGCCGCGTTCCCATGGCTACCACGTTCTCCAGAGCAACAGGGACAGCCGCGACCCAGCGCATCCCAGCCTGCGGCATGGAGCAGCCCCCAGCCCCACTGCGGGACCAGAGTGTCCCCCATGTCCCCCAGCCCAGCCATCCCGCTGGGACACAGCACCACCGGCCCCCTGGGATGTGTCTCCTCCAGCCCTTGCAAATGCAACCCCACGGGGTGCCTTAGTGTGAGCCCAAACGGGAACCCAGCGTGGGGCACTGGTGTAGGTGCAGTTCCTGGCTGTGGGGCTGCAGAGAGGGGCAAAACATTCCTTGAAAACCTCGTGGTTATGTCCGTAGGGCAAAAGTAATCCCGGATGAGTGGGAATGTGTCACCATTGGCACAAAGGCAAAGTAAACACAGGGATGTCTTAAAGCTGTTAATAAATGGCTAAATGCAGTAAACTAAGAGAGCATCTTCCTTTGTTCTCCGCTTTTGATGTTATGTTTAAATCAAGTATGAGCTTGATGTCTACTTGAGTTTACTTTTATAACTGTAATTAAGGGAGACTAGAGATCTCTGGAGTGTTGTCGTCTGCTTATTTTTGTATGCTGGCTTATGTTAAAATCTGTCATGCATTCCCGGCGGAGGGCAGAAGATACAGTGCCAGGTTTTCACAGCCCTTAATGAAACACTTTGTGTACCACAATCATTTCCAGGCAGCTTTTCAAGCTGCTCTCACTTCTGGGTGGCTGGAGGAGTTTCCTTGTTGCAGAGACTTTTTGCACACCCCGCTCCCCAGCCCAGCCAGCAGCAGGGGCTGTCTCTGCTCCCCAAAAGCTGGGCCACATGCCGAAGCGGGGGTGTGATGGCTCACCACAGCTGGACCCTGCACTGAGGGAGCTGCTACCCAAAGGACGCTCCACTGCCTGGCATCAAGGAGCTGCCGTTAAGAGAGGATGTGGATGGGACTACTCCTTGGGAACAAAGAGATATACCTTCTGCCCGTGGTAAGCCAGGCACTGGTGCCGGGGTGCCTTGAAGGGCACAAGAGGTTTGGGGAGCCCTAGTTTTGCTGCAGCTCTTTCCAGGACGTGCGAGGGGTTGGAGGTGAATTGGTGGGCACTAGCCTTGGGGGAAGGGGCAAGGGAGCAGCTCCTCACCCTGGTTTGGTACTGCAGGTGCAGGAGTGGGCTGGTAGGGGCTGGGTCCTTTCTGTCCCTCCAGAATTGTTCCAAAGGGGCCAGCAAGTCATGAGGGGTGCTGGCAGGAGCTTGGTCTGCAAAAACTGTGCCCTGGTACTCTGCTGATGGGTCCAACCCTCGCGTGTGGGATGTCAGAGGCAGAAACCAATGTAAGGCCTTTGCTGTGCAAGTTTTTGGGTTTGGGTTTTGGGGTTGTCTTGTTTTGCTGGGGCATTTCAATTTTCATGTGATCTTAGGCTGTTGGGAACTGCCCAGGAAGCATGGAAATGGCATGTCAGTAATGCTGCACACTGAGCGGCGGAGGTGGGGAGAGAGGCGTTGCATCCACTCCCTCTGAAATCAGGCTTTGTTTTACTTTTCAATTAAAGACTTAGAGCTTGCAAAAGCCTATGATGCCCCAGAGACCATAACGCAAAGCCAGGAACAAACAGACTGAGGTCCCTGATATGTCTAAGCAGAGTATTTTCAAGATCTTCCTTGATCAGAAATATAAGAAGTTGGTATGAGCCCAGCTTGAGAGGAAAAAAAAGATTATGCAATGTGCTTCAGGAAACTTGCTGTCAGTAAGTGAGAGAAAAAGCCCTGAGCTTCCTCAGTGGAGAGCAGAGCATAACTCTGGTCATGTGTGCATGGAAGTGCCTTCAGGCTGTTTCACTGTGAAACAAGACTCTAGTTTTGCTTTCCTAGTACTCTGGCAGTACTTTGTATTTTTTAATTAGGTGCATGCTTTTGCTTTTAAGGAGTGCAACTCCTTGTGCAGGCTTCTGGGCTGTCCAAGGTCCAGGAGCTGTAAAACCTCCTGGGAGGTGCAGGGGTGGTCGCACTGCCTGCGTGCCCTGCTCTGGCTCGGCTCTGCACCTGCTTCCATTGCTAGCTTTGCCGTCCTGCAGCTTGCAAACAGTTCATTTCAAATGTGAATAAACAGAGTTACTAAGTGCAGTGGTGCTTGCCCAGCTCTACTGCTGAAACTGTAGTGCTCTCTTTTACTGCCTTCATGGCTGCTGGTCATATGCTACTGACAATGTGGTTATTTTACAGCATTAAATATGGTAAATATCAATTACCCTAAGTACAGTCTGATATGATCCAGTACAATTTTGCTGCTGTTATTCTACATTGGTTATATTTTTCATTTTATTTTTCACATTCTGATTTTAATGCTTTTTCCCTGCTACAGAATATGCAGTTTACAATTTCAGGGTCTGCAGTGGCTTCATGTTATTTTTACAAACAGGCCACAGAGAGGTGATGCTGATGTGTAGTGGCGTTGTACAAACTAGGGATAACCCCACTTGAGTCCAGGCAATCCTGCACAGCTGGTGTGAGAGGAAAACAACACTGTAGTGCTTCAGCAAGGCGCAAAACGTATTTTTACTTGTTAATGGGTGGTGCTTTTCTTAGTCTGGCCTTTTAGGCTTAGGTTTCTGTCCCAGTGGGTGTGAGCGCCAGCCTCTATTAGTGATCCCCCTCTCCGAGGCAGTCTCATCTGCTCTCTTCACACCAACATTTGCCTTCGCAGGAGCTTGACTTAGTAAAGCTGTTTCATTTGTTGCATCAAGTCTGAGCATCAGAAGATGTATGGTTAATTCAGTGCTATTGCAAAGATTATGGTAAACGTGAAAAATACCCTTGCCAGGTCACTAAAAGCTGTTCTCTGGGAAAAGAAAGGGGAGGAGAAAAGGAGCCAGCCTGCTCCTGAGTGCTCCCTGGGGCTGTGGGAATGGGAGTTTGCTCCAAAACTCGGTATGGGTTCTTCCCTCCAAGTATTTATGTAATGCAAAAGCAAACGTAAGTTTGCTATAGTTGACCATTTGATCCTTATGCTGTATGAGCTGGCAGGGCGAGTGCTGGCACAGGCACCAGCAGACCCGGGGACATCCCCGGGTCTCGCAGCCCCGTGCACACACACACCACCTGCACCAGGTCCCCGACCGCTGGTATGCCCTGTTTTCCACTGACCACCTCCCGGTGAGCACTGCGCTCAGAGCCTGGCTGCTTTCTCTGGGTTTACCTTACGCTTTATTATAAAAATGAGGCCCTTAGTAATTTACCAAAGGACTGAAGTAGTATATTAAGTTTCACTTTACAGATACTGGAAACAAGATTATAAGGAAAAAGTAAGAGTTAATACAGCAAAATACCTTGCTAGTTGCTCCCATCTGGCTCAGCGAAAGTTAGCACAGCATGCATTATGAGAAGGCAATTGCCCCATTCCCACAGCACAGTCCCGCTGTGGTCATTCTGGAGGCTCTTTCTCCCGCCAATGTGTGGGGATGCTGCTTTGATGTGATGAAACTGTAGGATCAGTGATGTCCTGTTCACAGGTTCATTCTGGAAGATATAACCTAGTTCTAACCAAAAAGAATTCTAACAAAAAAGTCTTGCTGCTCACTCTGATCACACCTAAGACCTCGAAAAGTCCTAGGAGTGCAATCTTAGATTGTATGCATACAAAAGCATTAATTGTGCATGATCTCTCTCTCTTCATGGGCTTGTTATTGAGTAAGTGGCAGATCCAGGAGCAATATATTTTGCTAAGAAATTTTTGTGAGTGTTTCTCCTTCCTACTGCTTGTGCCAGCCTGAGCGCTGCCCATGCTACTGTGGACAGCTGTGAGCATCTCCTCCGGCTCCACAGTGTGTGCTCACAGCATGTCCACCACAGATCTCCATAACGTTACTGAGAAGAACCCTTGTTTGGAAGGTGTCTTGTGGAGTCATCTTTTCACTGTGCAGCTCTGGGTGTCTCTTTTGGGGGATCTGGCTGTGTTCTCCTGCCATGAGATTTAATCCATGCCAGCTGCCGTCCCAACCTGGCCAAAGCTGCGCAGAGGAGCACTGGGCAAACAGCTGGGACGAGAGATGAATTACCAGGGCTCTTCCAAAGATGTTCATGGATATGAAACAAGCAAATATTCTGAGCTGCTAGAGTTACTGCTTTATGTATGTGCTGGTTGCATTATTTTTCTCTATAAACAGCAGTAGGATTTTAGGTTACCTCTTGTGTAAGAAAGCTCAGATTTATAACAGGGGAACCCCCTGGGCTGTCCTTATATGGGAAGGGAGCAAGAGAGACCATCTTGATCATTTGGAGATGAAGAACTAGTGTTTTATTTCAAAAATTAAAGGGAAAAAATTGAACTGGAAGACATTCTGGAACGGATCTGGAGCTACAGATGACATTTCTCTTGCCAAGGCTGACTGGAAACACAATCACCAAAGCCAGTGTAATCAGGACAGATTCTAGAGATAAACCTCTTCAAACAGCCCTTTAATGCTTCCCCCATCTGAGGGGAAGGCATTGAATGTGGGGGTGTTCACAGGAGCACCCAAGAGCTACCACCAGTCCCACCTCCGCCAAGAAGAGGACAACGAAGGGACACTCAGCATGACGCATTGCACTAACAGGACTTGTGGCTTCTCACCTGCAGGTGACACAGGATCTTACATCTGCTTCCAACAGCCCATGGAGACTCTGCTAATATCCTGCAGGCAAGATACGTGTCTGACTGCCCCAGCGGTTCCTCACCAAAGAGTCATGATCTCAGGGGTCCGAAATACATGGAAAGGTTCACATCAGCTGCCTGGCCTGGGGGTACAAGCTTGTATTTGTTTTGCCTCATGAAATGGAGTTGTGTTTGGGAAAGCTGTAGAAGTGATGACTACCTGCAGTACTCACCGCTGCACTGCAGTAGAGCTACCTGTCACATCTAGGGTGGGAATGAAATTTTAGAAGCCCACTCTCACTGTTGGTGAAGGTTATACTCTACACAGTGCCCCAGCTGATGGAGTGGGAGGGTGGGAAAACACGGGAGAAACTAAGGGGCAGGAAGGAGATGGAAAACTTGGTGCCACTCAACTAAAAACTGTTGGCAGTGAGCACAAAAATCTGTTGCAAGTGTAGGCAGCTTTACACCTGTGACCTCGTAGCAGAAGATTGGTCTTGAGAAATCACCTGTGTGTTCTGATGGATGGGTGTATCCGGAGGCTGGTGTTTGGACATGCTGTGAGCCACCAGGACCTTTTCTGTGAACCCTGAGCCTCACGGATGGGCACCACAGGTGAGCACAGATCAACCCTCCTGAAAACACGGTTTTGCTCTCATGATGGAGGTGTCACCCAAGGGACCAGGCTCGAGCCTCCCTCCTTCTCAAGGCAGGATGGGGAGAGCTTTGCCAGACCGTTGCAGGATTCAGTTCCTTACTTACAGAGGTTGCAGTGCCCCATGATGGAACTATGTAAAAAGGACTGTAGAAATGTAGAAGGAGATGAAAAATGAGGTTTCACACTCTTTGTACTTCCGGCTACATCTGCCCCTAGGCTAGGATATGTACATAGCGCATCCCCCATGATGGGTTGGAAACATGGAGCGGAGCAGGTATATGCAAGAGATGATCTCTTTTCACATTCACTTGCTATTTTTTCTGAAGAAAATAAATTTTTTAAGTTAAGTTTTTCACTGTGTCTGTTCTAGAGCATGGACAAGAAAGGTTAGTTATGAATAATGTAGAACTGCATCCCCTGTTGAGAGGGAGGAAAATACAGAGAGCTTCATAAAGAGAAACAGACCAGCACCCTCGATGGATGGGGATGAGCCAAGGGAGATGGGGATCCCACCAGGCCACCAAAGCCGTTCTCCTGCCCATGGGGAGAGCTGCCCGTGGGCCTCTGGCCAGGCGGCAAGCAGCAATGTCTGCACAAGCCAACCCCAACCCTGACGGCAGCTCCGGAGGCTTGTTGGGGCAATGAAAAATGCAGCAAAGGAGATTGGATCAAAGCAGCATCTGAGCACAGAAACACTTAAGTGGTCTGTGCTCTGGAAACTACTGGAAAATGAGTCCAAAGAGGAAGGCATCATCTTCCACCCAGCTTTTTAATCAACTCAACTGATTTTTTGTGCATGGCAGAGGGCTGGCATAGCTGCTGCCCGGCCAGCGCGATGCATCACCCCCATGTCCCCACTGCATGTAAGTGCTGTCTGTGTGGTCACTCTGCATCAACACACTGGGAAAAGCTCTGCCCAGGGATGAACCATTGCCCCTCTGCGCTCCCACCTCAGGACAGCCTGGTGACACTGTGCCCTCACTTTGGGGTGGTGGACAACTGACTGCTGAGTACTTGGTAATTCATCCTTGGGCACCTGAGTAGCACAAGCCGCACAGGAGACCTGGAGCTGTAGCCTTCCACCCCTGCCTGGGTTTCCTTGCTTTGTTTTATCCTTTCATCCCCCCGTGCAGAAGTTCAGTCACTCCACACACAAAGCGAGAGGGACAACGGCTCACTGATGGAGAAAATGAGCTTTTGGTGACGGGCTGTGAGACAAGCTTCGTGCAGGAAAGGATGCAGGGGAGGAAGAACAGAGGTTGCATGAAGTGTGGGCTTTGAAAGGACCACAGCGAAACAGAGTAAGGTGGAAAATTAGGAAGTGATGGTGCCTTGGCATCCCAGTCAGCGCCTGCATTCTGCTTCAGGCACAAGCACAGCCACAGCCCAGAACGCTGCTTTCTATCAGGACTGGCGGGGAGCGGGGCTGCTGGCTCTCAGCACAGGGTGGCTGCTCGTTGAGAATGTCACCTGCCCTGGGATGGGAAGCTGAAATGCAATGCATGTGTTTGAGATCCAGCACCTTACTATTAAGGCTGGCCACTTTATTTTTGCAATGCTAAGGGTGTAATGGCTTTCTACAAAAAGCCATTTTATTTTGTATATCAAGGAAGTTGTAAGCATTAATAGAGCAAAATATGCCTTAGTCATTTTGTGTGGGAAATCAGAAAGTTTTGCTTTGGCTAAATAGAGAAACAACAGCCCTAGACAGAAAAATAAGGGGAAAGTGATATGCAGTTGTATTAGTAGCTAAATATGCTTTATCTTACAGTTCAAGAGAGTTTAATTCTAATTTTTCAGTAGAAACTTCTGAGGAAGAATGCACTCAAAAATGATTTTATTTTCCCTTAATAAATCAAACATAGAAGTGACTCCATGTGTCCACTCCACTCCAGAAGTCCCCTCCATGCCTTTGCTCTCCTACATAGAAGAAAGCAATGGGAACAAGACATGGCTAATGCACAGAGCTGAGGCTACTCAGTCCCTCCCTGCTGCAGGGAGCCGGTCTGTGACACTGGCCTGGTACCAGAACTGGGAAATCAAATAGTTTGTTGGTGGAAACTGTTGTTCTTTTAATTACATGAGTATTATGCTTCATGGTGTTCATGAAGTTATGCAGAAAATGAACATGGAATTCCTGAATAATCTGCCAAAACCAGCAACAGGCCATCAGAGAACATGTTGATCAGTGAGAAGATGGCAGTACCCCCTTGCTGCACAGGTTTAATTCATGTTCTCTGAGAAGGGAGCTGGTGCTGAAGGCCTAGCAAGGGCTCCTTGCGATACCCATGCTCTTCCATCTCACCCCCTAAGGAGGTTCAGCACTCTTCAATCCTCCATTGCCCACACCACAACCCCCTTCTGTCAGGACACCACAGCTTGGCAGGCGTTTAGGTCCCAAGTAAAGCATCTTCCAGGAATTTTTGGACTATGGGGTGGTTGTGTTGGACTTTTGGTTTCCATGCAGATAAACACAGTTTCAGTGTGTTGGTGGTGGCTTGGTTATGGTGATGTACAATGCTCTGCAACAAAAGACATGCATTGCACTCTGCTTACTTTTAAATTAATAACTTTTTGATACCTCTCCCTGACATAGCATCTAGTACCAGCGCTTTCAACTTCCCTGAGTTGTCCTTCATGGCTATATCACAACATTATTATTCCTTTAAGACTAAAATGTGTTTGTCTCCCAACAGCTAATGATTTCTTCAGCATGTGGTTTCTCATATACACTTGACTTTTCAGTACTGTGTCATACAACAATGGGAAAATTTGAACTATTTTTAAATATATATATATATATATTTCTATTTCAGTGGCAAGGTTTTCAGTGAAAAGGTCTGTTTGGGAGAAAGACACTTCCCAGCCTACTCTTCCTATGGTTTGTCACAAGACACACGTTGTAGCTGTGTTGCAGCAATCACAGCATTGCTGGACGGCTCAGGGGGCAGGGACCTCAGTGCAAGCTCCAGCCCAAGCCCCTGCTCGGAGCACGGTCAAGTGCAGCAGGCTGCCCAGGACATTTGAAACACAGAAAATCATGTTATAAAAATAAATGCAGAAAACTGGGGAGTCCTGACGCACTGCTGGGGCAGGGCTGACTGCAGCAAAGTCACCCTCATCATCCTCTTCCCTATGTGGGCAGTGTAAAGGCTGTCTACCATTGAACTACCATTCGGAAAGCAAAGGATGCACATCGTGCTGGGCTTGCTGCCCAGCTGCTCAGCTGTTTCACACCAAATCTGTAATTCAGAGAAGCAACCTGAATCCCAAACAAGTGTGAATTCCTCATGGGTGCTGGGATTGAAGGAGGATACGTGGTCTGTCAGCAAACATCAGTGGTCCCTGGGACAGGAGGACACTCTGTGCTTGTCTTCAAGTATTTCAGCACTTTGGGGCTGGCTTTATGATAATATAATCTGTCACGAGGAAACTCTAGTTTGGGAGGAAGATTTGCTTTGTAGGTGCACGTTAAATCCACCATGGGTGCGTGTGCACCCTGCGAGCCAGTGTGCTAAATTATGTATCCGGCAGCAAACTTGAATGGAAGTTTGAATTCTTTTATTGCTCAGTTTTCTACTTGAAGGAAAATTCATCAAACGGGGACTGCTAGGAACACAGATCACAGTGTAACTTTTCAAAAAAAATAGGTCTGCTTTAAAGACATCGCTTGTTTCATGTCTGCTCTTTACACAGGCCGTGGCTGGCAGTCTCCAGCCAAGAACTGGTTTTTCTGATGGTCACCCATGGGGACCCCTCCCTGCGAGGCAGCAGACCTTTCCCCCTGCCTTGGCTGGCTGCGAAGCCCCCTGGGTGACTCCTGTGCTCCGATGGCTCTGGCTCCCATCCCTCAGAGATTTCTCAGGAAGCAATGTGGGTTTGACAAAGAGGTCACCCCACGTTCCCCTGCTGTGTCTTCAGCCCGTTCCCTTTTCTCAAATTGCGAACTTCTTTGTAATTAACAGAAGGCATTAAGAGCATTAATGTCATCCCATCTAACTTTTGTAGCCCATAAGTTGAACTCAGGGACTTCTTAGATGCCAAAAAAACCCCATCTGGTTTTCAAAAACAGGAGATGGAAGAATCTGATAGGTGAATGATTTGCTCATCCCTCCATTTTCCTTTACCCCTTTACCTGCATTAAATTGGTTCAGTATACTATATTTAATAATTTACTAACCTAATACAAGTCATATATTGGTCTTTCAGAACAGTAAAGCAATTACATTATAGCTGGCATATAGCCTTGCACATATGGTTCCTGAAGTTACCTAATTACAGTCACAAATCTGAATACCTCTATTTAACTGAGTGCCAGAAATCCTGCTGCTAAAAATGCAAAGAGGTCAAGGTGTTACTCACTTCCAAAGAGTCATTAAGATCAGCTGAGCTGCACCATTTTATACCACCCCAGCTGTGGCTATGCATGGCTGTTTCACTATAGGAAGCTATACAGTTTGGGGAAAGCATCTGCTTTTCTATTTCTGTGTGTGATTATTGTGACACAAAAGAACATGGAGTATGGACAAATCTATCATTCCTTTTGAAAATTTTAATGTATGGCTTTTATTCTTAATACCTGGTCTTTTCCAGCTGCATCTTACAATTTTTTATTACCATGAGCTGTACTTTTTTTCCTATATTCTCTAGCAGACCTATCAATTCTAAGCTGCTTTCTTCTTCTGCAAAGTCTTGGTTAATTGAAAATGTCAGTTATTGTATTTGATGATATTTTCTCCCTTATTCTAACTCTGGCTGTTATAGCGATTGCTGTGGGAAGAGACTTTATCCTAAATCTAGTCAAAAAGACACAGTGCAAAAGTCTCAGCTGCCATAAATCAATAAGGGATTCAGGAGAGCTACTTCAGTGAACAAGGATTTAAACCCCAGTTCTCACGCATCTGGTACTTTGTAGGAAAAGTACAGGTATTTTTCCAATTTCTCTTGGTCTTGTTATAGTTTCATATATTCTATGTCTCTACCAGTGCTGCTCTTGGCTTCTTACAGAGATATTGAGACCCATGAAATTAAAGAAGTCTGATGAAACAGCACATGCTCATGTCTGCCCAGGCTCCTCTGGCAGATTCACACAGATTTTGGAGATGCTCTGTGATTGCGTTCAATATAGGGACGTAATGTGTGCATATATTGAACGTATAATATTACGAACAACCTATGCATTCACGCGGTGTCAGAAACCTGCCCTGCCTTTCCTCAACTGCTGTACAAGCGAGAGCCGAGGCGGCAGGTCCTGCTCGGCGGCTGCAGGGTCAGAGGGACACGGGGCAGCAAGGGACAGGTGGGACGGCACGGGGATGGGCGACTAGGGGAGGGTGGGGGTCTTGGGGCATGGGAGCAACAGAGCTCCTCTGAAATAGCTGCCAGATAGCGCAGCGAAAAGGTTTCAGGAGGGGCTTTGAGGGAAGAAAATAAAAGGGCTTGGCTGCTGCCTATGGCAGGGTCTTGCTGAGCATGAAGTATTCCATGAAAGAAACAGAAATTCCGGTCTGAGCTGTATCCAACAGGCCCAGGCGGCGATGCCGGGCTCGGCTCAGAGTGGGGACCGGGCTGCATGCTGGGGAGAGGAGCCCAGCAGGGCTGACGGCGCAGCCACACGCATGTGAAGAAATACTGCGTTTATTATAAGCTGAGGAAAAAAATGCCACCGTGCTCCTGTGGCCCCACGCTGAGAGCTGGGAGGGCAGGAGAGGAGCTCAGGCTGCCCGGTGGGCATGGGCAGCTGCCCGTGGGGACCAGGACAGGGCAGCATGGGGGGACATGGGGCTTGTGGAGCTTGCACAGAAACATCATTAAGTAAAATTTGAATATCCAATGTTGGCAAGAGATTTGATCCAAAGAGTTACTTTCTTTTATTATGAATATATTCCATACCCAAGTGGCTGCTTTTCTTCTAACACACATTATAACTTATTCTAATGTAGCAGAGAAATAAGCTCCAGTTTGCAGTGCCTTTATTAAAGCAATCTCCATTCCAGTGGGGTTTCCCTTTGGCTCTGACCAAGGGGCTGGGTCAGGCTGGGCACACTGAGCCTGAGGCTTTGTAGGGCAAAGGTTGGGTTTTCTCTCCATCAGTTTTTACTGGTTGTTTAGAAAATCACAGTGACACTTGAAATATGCAATTGCATTCCCAGAATGACCAGGTTACCACACCAGCGCTAAAGCTTTATTTTAATGTGTTGCCAAGAGAAGTATGAGGAGTCAAGACTTAGGGGAACCTGTAGGTTCTAGGGAAGAAAAAAGTAACTGCTTTTGTCTTTTGCCTTCCTCTCTGTCGTTGCAATCAAGCTTGCCTCTTGCTTTTCATTTAACAGTCACTTACTGATTTCAGCAATTTCACTTGTTGAAAGGCAAAGAGAAGCAAAGGAGAAGCAAAGGCATCGCTTCGTCTTGCTGCTACCGTGGTCACCTCTGCCCCAGGCTCCCCACGCTGCACCGCCGGAGCCTGGGCAGGCGTCTGGGGGGCTCAGCCCCCTTGGCTGCAGGTATGGCTGCATCCTGCACCCAGCCTGCTGCAGCTCCAGCTGCATTCTCCTGGGCTCTGGGTGTTATTCTTGTATTAATTTGTAGGTAGGAACCTGACAGTAACATGATTCACAGAGCCAATAACAGTTTTTGATAACAATAATGCAATCGCTAAGCCTGAGTCCTTAACCAGTACAGCTCAGTGGGGAAACATTGACTTCAGATATGTTGTGCTGCTTCAGCTCCTAATAGTCAAAATACTTAATACTGATTTCTTCTTTTTTTTTTTTTTAATGAATCAGTCATGGTGTACTGTTTCCTGGCAATTAATGTTTTTAATATGAAAACACAGCATTGCATTGTGCAGGTTTGACACTTAACGAAAGTAATTAGCATATACAATAATGAATTTTACCATTTTTCCCCACTGTAAGAAATAAAATAACTGTAAATAAATTGTTAAAACCTGGACATGTCACCAAGCTTTTAATGCTTTGTTCAGCATGTGAGCAAATCAAGTTCTGCCCATCCTGCTGCTGGTCCTACCCGGCAAGGAGGAGCTGCCGGTCCCCAGGTCCCCAGCCCACCTGTGAGCTCCCTGCCCTTGCCACAGCCTGCATGCCAAGCTGGTTCAGCACATCGCCGCGGTGGTTTGCTCTGTGCAGGTGAGGCAGTGCCCGTGCCACCGGACAGTCTGAAACCCTTGATTTTTCCAGTCCCTGGGAACAGACAAGAGGTTATTTCTTTGCAACAGCCTCCAAGGACGGGGCTGCTAGCTGGCATACCAGCAAAAGGCACTGCTGAAAGTTGCACCATGTCCTCGATGTGGGCACAGCCAGCACATGGGGCACGTACCCAGCAGCTGGGCCACGGTGGCCCTGGGCACTGTCCTGCAGCGGGAGCAGGGACACACCAAGCACCCGGCGTCTGGTGCCAAACGTGCCTGTCCTGGCCCCATGGCACAGACCCCCCCTCACTCATAATCCCTCTCCCAGAGCAGGTACCATCTGTGGTTCAGTGCCACGAAGATGTTGTTTAAATAGGATGAAAGCACTCGGCATAGTAACGATGGGTCTTTAGTTTGTTTAATCTGCCATTCTCCTTTTGAGAAAACTGGGGGGTGGGGTGCATCCAATTTGAATACAGGTATTGATGAATTCACATCAAAGAGCCCTTAGTAGTGAATAGGTAGGAGAACTGCAAAAGCTGCGTAAAAATGCTTGCCACCTTCAAATGCCTGTAAAAGCACAAACACAGTTCCAGCATGGGGATGCTGCCAGAAGGTACTGCAGCTCCCAGCAGCGGTGCGATGCTGGGGTGCTCTTCAAGCATCTGTCTGAGGGCAATGGCTTTAAAGTCCCCATCCAGGACAGATGCTCTGCTCATGATTCATTCTTAATTCCTGAGTTCATGCATTTTCATTTTGAAGCAGTTTTTACAGCAGTGTGTGTTGCATTAAAATAGTATTTGTAACAGGCAGAAATGTTTAGTGTCAGGAGAAATCCTAGTATAACAGTATTTGAGAAAAGTGATACAACCATGCTGAATTTTGAAGCGGGCGTTGGGACAGCTGGCAGCAGCGTGGGCACGACTGCAGGGAGCCCACCAGGGTAGAAGTTGTGTGATGTTGAAATACATGTAACTCCTGCTTGTAAGGAGATCCACGTCCATGGGCAGTGCTCCCATTTAGATAGCTCGCAGGCACGCTGTTAAGGATTTTCCTACTTCTCACACTAAGTCACTTCTTTAGCGACCACCGTAATTATAAATATTTTGTTTAAAATTTCACTTTCAGTACATTGGCTTGGGCTTTTTCTATTCAGATACTACCTGAATGCTTCTGTTTTAGTTAGTTAGTCATTGCAATGTTATGTAAGAACGGAAAGGCCATTGAGGCGCCAGCATTTGACCAGAGCTCCGCTGACACTGGGGCTTGTGTCCTGTTTCTCCTCCCCATCCCCACTGCAGCTGGGGCTGCTGAGGAGCCCAGGGGCTCAAGCAGAGCGTCCAGGGATCGTTCCCAAAATTCACTCAATTGCAGGCACCCGTTTGTGCCTTTCTGCCAGCTCTTGTCTTACGGTGATTGTTTTCTTTTGTCCTTATTTTTCTTATGCAACAGCACCATCTGAATGATGGATATTTAGACTGATCTCATATGTGGAAACAATTGGACTGAAAAAGCTGCCTTTTCCTTGCCCATTCTGCGACCGAGTGAGAAAATGCCATGTGCGCTCTCCTGCACATCGAAGGGGATCACGTGGGGTTGGCCGGGTTGTGGGTGCTGAGGGTCCTGTCACACTGGGTGCTGAGGGTTGTGAAGCCCTCCCCGTCACCTGCATTGGATGGGGACTGCAGCAGCCCTGTGATGTGGCAGCAGGGCTCCAGGTTTTCGGGCAGTGGTTGCATAGCAGCATGCAGCCATAAAGGAGAGTGGAGCTGCTCCTGGGCCAGTGCTCATCCTTGGGTGCCTGAGCAAAAGAGCATCATGCATGTGTGTTGTTTTATTCAAGTACATGCACATGATTTGACTGGGTTTCTGATCACAAATTACCATCTGTCATTTTTAAGGTCCTGCGAGCTGAGCTGCCATTGGGAGCCAGTGTCCAAGCAAGTGCTCTGGCCGGGCTTGGTGGCGGGTGGGTGCCAGTGCTGCGCCGGGGAGCCCTCGGGGGGAGGTGGGTGGGTGGGTAGGTGCAGCAGTGCCCTGGCCCACCAGTGTGTCAGGCTTCCCTCTGTCTAAGCCCAACACAAGCGTCTGCCAACCGGGAGTAATCTCCGGCATCTTGGGAAAGTTAAGCCCATAAGTACTGCCCTGAATTAGAGCTTACCACTGAAGTAGCCCTGCTGAGATCAGTAAAGATAATTTTGGTCTCCATGATTAAAGCTGAGAGCAGAATCTATCCTCAGGAATCACATCTCCAATGACGTCCCATGGGAGGCAAAGCATCACTGCGACTACTCTTGGATGCAGCACACTTCTTACTGGGGGCAGGAGCTGCCCACAGCCACCCTGCCACAGTCGAAAGTGGACCCAGGCTTGCTGAACTTCTCATAGAGACGGTTCTGAAACAAATAAGATCCCCATAGCAATTAACCACAAGGTAATGAGGTAAGTAATCCTAAGGAGAGAAAAAAAATCCGTTTTCATTCTGAAGTTAGTTTGGGGTCTACGTGGGACAGTAAGTGCTGCAAAGGTGCAGCCTGAGCACTGCTCTCCTCCTGCTGCATCTTCTTATGGCCGGATATCCCCACCCGCCTCATCTCCTTAAAGCTGGAATAGAAAGGGCAGCTGAAAAAAAGAGATCAAACAGCAATGAAAAACGCTCAGCTGAGTCTGTGAAACTCCTGGCAGTAACGGACTTCATCTCATGATGTGATTTCTCTCCCTGCCCTACTGCTGGTCACTGGGTTTAACGTCAGTCCCTGTCCTCCCGCCCCTGCACGCTCAGCCTGCATCCTGGTGATTCTCACTCTTCTCCTCAACCTGTAACTTTAATGCAGACCGTAAAATTTCTGCAGCAACGCCAACATCAAGCTGGAGTCACCTCCCTGCTCCTACCTGCTGTCATCTAAGAGGGTTCCTATCCCAGATGATGAGGTGGGGCTGCCAGGACACACGGACGTGCTTGGGGCAGCAGACGGCAGGCATGCAGAGGTGCTTGCACTTTGCTTTCAAACCTGAGGACCACGGATGCTTCTCCAGCTCTTGCCCCTGTGGTTACATGGCTACATGGTAATAACATCCCACTTTTTTTTTTTCTTTTTTTAATAAAAAGATGTTAAATATGTGGAAAGGCTTGACAATCTGACCTGCAAACCAAAATGTTCAAAGCCAGAATGTAAATAAACAGCTCCTGATGGCTGCTGCTATTGTTCTTGGGGATAATGGGAGAGAGGCAGTGCGGGCTGGGGAGGGAGGGCTCTGATTCATAATTTGTCAACCCACAATGTTTACAGTACTTAGGCTGGGAAAAATACCTGTTCGCAGAAACGATCCTCAATAGGCTTTGCTTTCTACTTACTGCCATTGCTTAGTAACAGCTCTATTTTTAAATGCTAAGAGGGTATTAGACCAAAAAAAAGGAAGTTTACCCTATCTCTGATCTAACGGGTGTTAAACTCAACAGGGACATGGCTGTTGGTCTTGGGGGAGCTGGCCCAAGCATGGGCAGGCTGCAGACCCGGTGAGCCCTGTGCGGTGGGCCGGGGGCTGTCGGTGCCAAGAGCTGCCCCCACCAACTTTCAACTCTTCCAGTAGAGTTTTAAAACAAAAAATTAGTAAAATCTGTGCACTCCTCAGCGTTGTCAGGTGATGATGACCTCCTGGAGTAGGCAGGTAAGGCCTGTCAAAATGTGAGCTGGGACATTCCTAGTGCAGCTACAGGTGGGCTGATGAGGAAGGAGAGCGTAGGCACGGATATTTGAGTTTGGGAAGCAGGAGGTCTTCAGGGGTACCTGCCGGCTCCCCTCCTTCACTGGGTGATCTGCCTCCAGCCCAGCGTCACTTTGCAAAGAAATCTCTTACAGCTTCTGCTAAAATATATTTGCAGGAGTATCCACAGCTCCTGAAATACCGCCCTCAGCATCTGATTTGGAAAACAGCTTTTGCAAGTCCTGTGGAGTCAGAAGTGCAGGCTGTCCCTCCTGCTGCCCCAGCCCCCCAGTCTGCCCCACGGCAGTACCGGCATGGTCCTGGCCATGTCCTGCCTGCGTGATCTTCCCTCGTTAAAAATGCCGAGATAAATGGGACGAGTTGTTTTGGACTCACCCCTGTGCCCGAGCCACTGAAGGTCATAGCAAGTTAATTCACTTCACTAGCATTTGCAGCAGACAGCGTATTTCCCTCCACCCAGGTCTGATGATCAGTGTTTATTAGTTCTTTTCCTTTCTCAAGGATACAGCAGATAAACTTATTGAAATCCTTCGGGGATATAAATGTGCTTGGCCAAGGGAGAGCCCAGTGCCAATAATGAGCTGGTCTTTCTGCTGACAGGTTGCGCCTAAAGACTCATGCCACCATCACCTGTTGTTGTGGTTATAATATAAGGGTTATGGTATTAAATATGTGCAAAAAATCAATTCTTTTGTGGTTAATTAAATGTCAAAACAAGGCTCAGGGTTTTGGTAACTGCAAAGTCATTTACTGTGTATACATTTGATTGCCATGAATATCATTCCTACTGCAAAATGATTGTAATAAGAAAGTAATAAACCAGAACATAAATGGCTGCTTTATTTTTTGAGATATCCCAGTGATGCTGTTTTGGGAGCCCTGCCAGGCTGCAGCTGCCTTCTCCTGCCGGCTCCTCTCCTCCCTGCCCACGGGGGTGTCCCTGGAAGTGCAGTGCCCTGCTGGGAAGGGGAAACCTGTGCACGGCAACTACTCAAAAAACCATCTACAGGGAGAAAAGTAGGGTGAGTTACCAAATACCCAGAATCCCAGAAATGGTTTAGAGCATTTCTGATAGCTATGAATAACAAGAGGATGTCAGGAAAACATGGGGGTTTTTTAAAAAGATGATGAAAGGTATGTTACAAACAGAGTCCTCAGTGTAAAAGTTGCAGATTCCCGGGACATTTAAAGCCAGAGTGATCATAACAGCGAACCTTTATGGAGGAGTGAGCTGGATCACCTGGTAGATGGCTCATGTCTATGAAGAAATATTTGCTCTTGGATGTATTTTGCAACTTGTCATGGTCTTACCATTGAGTCCTCCTTTGTGGCATGTCTTTCAGTGCAGCTTTTATGAGTCCTCCTGACACAGACGTGCACATGTGCTATTTTGCACACCAGCAAGTGCCTGTGCATTGCCAGGTACTCGCTTGGGAGCAGCACAAAACCCCCAGCGTTCCCAAGCAGAGCGGCTCCACGCCACATCCGCCCAGCGGCTGACACTGTCTCCCCTCATATTGCCACGTCAGTCCATACCTGGTGCAGGATTATTATTTATAACTAAATTTATCTTGCCCGTTGGAATCCAGAGCATTTTGGGGCTTGAAGCCTGTCCGCAGTGAGGGCAGCTGCTGCCGGGGGTCTTGGCACAGGCGCCTGCTGGCAGCTCTCCCTCCTGAGCACCTCACCTACACAGCATACGTTTTAATTTTAGAAGTAGAAAGAATTCAAGTATCTTAAAGGTCAGAAGGATATGAAACAGGGAATAAACACAGACTGTTTCTGTGAAAATATAATGGAGCACATGGTGAGTATTTGTTACTGCTGCAGTATCTGCAATGTATTTTTGACACACGCTTGCTGCAGAGTGCAGCCCACTGCAGCAAAGGAGGGAAGTTGAATTTTCTTCCCTCTGCGCTCGGCGGAAAGCGCCGTGTGTGTGCTTTGATGAGAGGTACAGCAAAAATGTAATAGCCAACAACTTTGCCGGCACTGACAGAAAACACTAGTGGGAAGCCTCTGCATCAAAGCAATTCCAATTTCCCCATGTTAGCAGCAGAGTTAGGAATGACCTTCATCTGCTCTTCATACAGGCGGCTCTGACAGGGAAAGTCATGCATGAATTGTGGCAAATTTAGATGAAATTACGGATTTGAGAGACAGCTGTAATTAGGTTTGAAGCAGACATTTAAATACTTTTTGCTGGATCGACCTAGAGAGCTCAGCCTTCTCCAGGCGGAATTTAAATAGTGGTGAAGGCTTTTGTGCACCACCTGAACATCAGCTCTTGGGAGACAGGTACGTGGTTTGGAGAAAAACAAAATGGAAGTGGGAGGATTAGTGATTCTTCTGACAAGAGTCCTGACCCCTGTGGCCAGCACTGAGTGTCCCAGCGGCCCCCGCGCGTTGCCTGCAATATTAACATATAAATATGATCTGAAAGCAATCGCAACATCAGGAAATGAGTAAGTGTCTGGGCTCACCTTGGCACTGGTCTGGCCTGACCTGCTTCAGCCTGAGCGGGGCTTTGCCCCAGCCCCACTGCAGCACCCTCTGCAGCCCCTTCTGCTGGCGGGGGGGCACAGCCGTGGGTCCCCCAGCTCCACCGAGCCCCCATGGCAAGGCTGCTGCCAGCTCCTGCAGGGACAATCACGGAGCAGGAGATGGAGGCTTGTCCTAGCTCCTCTCTCGGCTTCATCTTTCTGACAGGACAACCCACGTGAAGTTTGTTGGTTTATTGTGAACATGCAAACCGTGCCTCCTGTCCGAGGGAGGAATGGGACGGGACTCTCCTAACAAATATCAAGTTGGATGGAGGTTCAGCTGCTCGTGGTGAAAATAACGTGGAAATGACCTAGGGCACGGGGGAGCTGTTAACTCTGGTGGGGAGAGGCTGTTGCTGAAGTGCTTCCAGATAATATAGATCAAATAATTTCACTATTAAGGAGAAGTGAGTTGTTCCATTTTGAAAAAGGGTTATAACTTTTGACGTTATAGCCTGCTGATGTCCTACACTTAAGAAAAGTAAACATTTTCCTTTACCTGATCCAATATAGTTTCAATTTTTTGACCTACTACAGGTGCAGGGATGCAAATATCCCAAGTTGTTCTAGTGAGTTCCCGAGCCCCGATCGTCCCTTGCTCCTTCTCTCCACTTGCAACCCATTTTTAACATCAACCCTTGCCAAAGTCTCATGTAACTGATGAGTTTCTCAAACCTGCAGCCTGCCTGTGATGCTCACTGCAAGAGAGGAAAGCTCACACCATGTTGACACAGTTCTTGGCATCCTCCTGACACAAGAGCTTTTGCAATACCTCACTGATAATGATAAAACCCAACCACATGCTGGAGATCAAGAGTGAGGGTGGTACCTGGCTGGGAGCCAGCTCTTCAGAGAGATAAGCTGCACTGGGCAAGGCAACCTTGGGACAGGGTCTGGTAGTACGCTGCTTTTTGGGTTTCCATTAAGACTTTTTCTTCCTTTCAGTTGTACTTTTTCACACCTCTACACAGTCTCCTAAATTCTGTGACAATCAGGAGGGTGCAAAAGGACAGTTCAGGTGAAGTCTGTTCCTGTGACCTCCTCCTTCTTCTGACTATTGCCCGTGTTGCAGCTCCGTCTCTCTGGCCACAGTTTTATCCATGGACAGAGAGATCTCAGAGACTTTTTCTTCAAAATGCCAGAAAGTGGGCAAGCACCTGCTGCCTCCCAGTCACACGTCTGCCCTCCCTTTCATGGGAAGCCAGGAGCGGCGGTGGCAGTGGTGGTGGCAGTGGCAGTGCAGCAATGCGCTGACTCTTGACCCAGGCAGGGATGCTCCCACCCATCCCGTCCCGTCCCGTCCCGTCCCGTCCCGTCCCGTCCCGTCCCATCCCATCCCATCCCATCCCTCTCAGTTTTGCTTCTTCCC